>CABFVZ010001611.1:0-180949 GCA_902151445.1 Timema monikensis | reverse complement strand
TCTTCTGAAGCAATTGTTCGGTTCATGAAATGATAACTAATTGGTGTAAAAATGACAAAAAGTATTGCCAAAATCGGAGCAAATAAACGATTTTGCAGATATTTCAACAAAATTTGATCGCTATCTGTCAACCCAAGACCTGCAAAAACTATTGTAAATGGCAGGACAGCCAAAAGATTAGAACTATCAAAAGTCTGAGCAAAAACAATCATTGTTGTCAATCCAACAATTCCAATAAGCATCATGACGTACCAAACTCTGGCTGGTCCACCCTTTTTGAGTTGTACAATTCCTTGGACGAAACCTGCAACAATTCCAAAAATAAGAGTGAGAACTAAGGCTTTAGCAAGAGTTAATAATAAATCACCACTTGGACCAAAATGTGTAAAGGGAATTAAAATAGATTGTTCAATAGAAGTATAGATTGTTTGTTCTTCAAGAGAATAATAAGCGACTGAGTAACCTACTAAAAGAACTCCCAAAATTGTTGCCAGCATTTGGTAAAAACCACGTCCAATTTTACGGCTACCAACATTATGAATAATGAGAGCGATAGCAGATAAAATAAAGAAAACTGACATGACAGGAGAAATGACTAAGGCAAAGGCAGCTGCCATTCCAAATCGAATAAATCCCCTATCTGTAGAACTATCTTGGAAATAAGAACTCAAAAATCGTGCCGCCCATAAGGCAAAAGGAAGAGCAAAGAGCGTTGGACTATCTCCTCCTCTTGCCAAACCTGCAATAATAACTAAGGTAAAAACCGATACAGTTAGTGATGCCGTTTGATTTTTCGTTTGTTGACCCACTAAGCGGTAAACTAAAATTCCACTGATTAGTAAAGCAATAATTTCAAAAAGCCATAAAAGCCAAGTCGTCCCACCAATATTCCCTAACCAATTAATGAGATAAAAAACCGTACCACCTGTCCCATAAAAATCATTAAAAGGAACTAAACCATGATGCATCGCAAATCCTGAATAAAGGTTTTGTGATTGGCTGGCTGTGGCTACTGGTTTCCACAAAGGAAATGCATAAAAAGTTAATGCTAAAAGCACTGACAGACCCGTAAGTAATCCATAGACCGCTAAGGGAATTCTGAGTGTTTTTTCATGTGTCAATTTTTGTCTTGAAGTTCGTTCGACGTTTTGACCTTCTGGTTCTTCTTCTAAATGCCTGATTGCTTGATTCGCTGCCGCTTCCACGACATCAGAATCTTTATTTGCCCAACGAGAGCTTCTCCGCTCACGACGTGACGAGCGGGATCTGTATTCATTTGACATGACGTCCTCCGATGTTTCCTTAGCGGAAATCTTTTTTATAAACAAAATGCTTGTTTCAAATACACAGTTGTAAAAAAATTATACCAAATTTTTGGAAAACACTCAATAAAGTTAAAAATGATTATAATATTATAAGCAAAAAATTACTGACAAAAGGTCAGTAATTTCTATAAGTTAATATTATTTATAAACTACTTAATTCCTAATTTTACCAAGAATCCAAAGGACCAAAGCGACAACAGCAATGAATAACCAAAAGTGTGGGTTAAACAAAAGTACAATCCCTGAAATAATCAAACGAACAATCAGTAAAATAAGTAAAATGGGCAAGATATAGCGTACAAATACTCTCAATGCCATCACTCCCAAAAGCACTAACAAAATTGAAAGCAAAGCCCCCATTACAATCAAACCTGATAAAAATCCTACAAACATTTTTTCTCCTTTTAGTAGTAACGACTACGACTGGCTCTCACAAGCCATACAATAATGCTAATTACGAGCAAAGTCCCCCAAAAATGCGGACTAAGTAAGAGCATTAAACCACCGAACAAAAATTTCAAAATCATTAATATAATCAAAGCAGGTAAAACAATTTTAAAGAATCCTTTTATAAAAAGTAACATAGCTAAAAATAGTATAAGTAGTAAAAACATTCTCTTTCCTCCGATAATTAACAAATTCTAATCACTCATGAATTTGTATTTATATATTAATTATAGCAAGAAAAAAAGCCCGAATTCTCAGTCTTTTGACTGATTTTTCAAGCATTTTTTTTACTGACAGAGCTTTATTTTACTGACAGAACAGTCTGTCAGTAACTATTTAGGGCTGACTGTGTTAACTGCGGTCCCGTCAGCATAATTAATTTTTGCATTTGGAGCGACATTGTCAAGAACAACGACAGTTGCTCCACCATTTCCTGACTTTTCACGACCACCACCGAGTTTGATAGACAAGGTTTGACCATTTTTATCAATTCCAACATAAGCCAAACGAATTTGTCGAGGCAAAAGTTCATTTCCTTCGTAGAGAGGGGTCACTTGGTAATCTAAATAATAATTGGGATGATTTGCAAGCCAACTGTCCAAACGATTTTCGTAATAAAGCATGCTGGCTGTATTTCCATCATTCGTTCCAGTGAAATTTCCACCATTGAACCAAGCCGTTTCTGGCACTAAATTTCTTGCTTCATTATTTAGACCTGAAAATTGATAACCCACCAAATGGCCACGAGCCATTAGCCACATTTTACCAATCGAACCATCTGATTTTTTATAATAAAAATTATAATTATGCCAACCAACCGGATTATAGGTCAAGGGTTCACGTTTGACTTTAGGTTCTTGAGAATCATTCAATTGAATATGTGAATCAACCGCACGACCTAAAGCATCAGTATTGGCCATGACCATTTGTCTTTGATTTTTAAAAGTTAAAGGAGCTTGTTTAACCGAACTTGCCAGTGATTTTGTGGAAACTTGGCTACTATTATCAGTAGCCGAATTATTTCCTTGTCCCAAATGCAGACGTCCCGAACCAAAATATCCTACAGCCAGTGCAATAATGACTACAATGACGCTTGTTAGTGTTTTTATTTGTTTCTTATTCATAGCTTAATTATAGCAAAAAATTTCAGGGATTTTACAATTCTGAAAAACTTTTATAATCATTTTAAAGAAGCTTTTAAACCACACCACTTCCCTTAATATTGTATAATAAAAACAAAGCAGGAGGAGGAAATCTAATGTACGAATTTGAAAATCCAGAACAAGAGGCAATGTTTGATTATCTCAAAAATGCAAAAACCATCGCTGTCGTTGGGATTAGCGATAAAACAGACCGTTCATCTTTTTTAATTGCTCAAGGATTACAACAAAATGGCTACCATGTTATTCCAGTCAATCCAAGACTTGCTGGCCGTGAATTACTAGGTGAAAAAGTCTACCCTTCTATCAAAGAAGTTCCATTTCATATTGATATCGTTGATATCTTTCGTCGAAGTGAGTTTTTGGCGGATGTTGCTCGTGACTTCATTGAAACTGACGCCGATATTTTCTGGGCGCAATTGGGCTTACAATCTCAAGAAGCTGAACAAATTCTTCGAGAAGCAGGAAGAAATAAAATTGTGATGAATCGCTGTATTAAAATTGAATATGCCTATTCAGGCTTAGGGAAAAAATGACTACAAAAGTTATTTTATAGACTATTACGTTTCCCCGGCAACATTTTATCGATTTTTTTTGATACAATAATAAAGTTGAATTACGCAAACACAAAACTCTCGTCTAAAAAGCGGGAGTTTTATCTGTTTTTTAGGCGGATGTTTACGCATTCATAAATTTTTCTCAAAGAAAGGAACTTTATGAAAGAAAAACTTTGGACAACAACTTTCGTTGTTAATATGTTACTTAATTTTATTTTTTATCTTGTTTTTTATCTCCCTACTGTTGTTATTGGTACAATGGCTATGGAACGTTATCACGCTTCTGCTAGTATCGCTGGTATTTTATCTGGAATTTTTATTGTCGGCGGATTTATTGCTCGACTTTGGGCTGGAAATAATATGAAACGCCTTGGTGCAAAAAAACTTTTGTACATAGGAACACTCATTTATTTCTTGCTTACCTTTGCTTATTTCTTTGTGCATAGTGTCGTTCTACTATTAATTTTACGTCTTGTACATGGACTTGGATTCGGTATTGCTGCAACAGCTTCTGGAACTTTGGCTGGTGCCATTGTTCCTTCTTCAAGACGTGGTGAGGGAATTGGTTATTATGCGCTTTCTGTCACATTATCGTCAGCAGTTGGTCCCTTTTTATCAATGTTTCTTTACCGGACATCAGGTTTTTATTCATTAATTTGGCTTTCTGCCTTACTTTTATTTATTGCCTTAGTCGGAATTTTCTTCATACATGTTGAAAAAACTACTGACAGCTCTAATTCTGTCGATAATAAAGTGCATAAAAAATTCGCTTGGTCAAATTACTTTGAAAAAGAAGCTTTACCAATTTCATTAATTGCCTTTCTCATAGGTATTTCATACTCAAGTATTCTGTCATTTATGGATGCTTACGCTCGTAATATTCACCTTTCAGAGGCTGCCTCATTTTTCTTCTTAGTTTATGCCATTACTGTCCTTCTTTCTCGTCCAATTACTGGTCGTGTCTTTGACGGCTTTGGTGATAACTTTGTAATGTATCCAACCTACCTCTTCTTTGCACTTGGCCTTTTACTGATTGGTTTTGCTCATTCTGGTTGGATGTTGCTCCTTGCTGCTATATTTATCGGTTTAGGCTACGGCTCATTTTCGCCTTTTGGACAAGCAATTGCCATCCGTAATTCAGAAGCTCATCGTTTAGGAATCACAACTTCTACTTTCTTTGGCTTTATGGATATGGGTGTCGGTTTTGGACCCTTTATTTTAGGAATGTTTATGCCTCTATTAGGCTATCGTAATCTCTATTTTGCCTCAGCAATTCTTGCACTTCTAATTGCTGTCATTTACCATTTCGTTCATGGACGTCATGCTAAACGTGAAAATTAAGCTACTGATTGTTCTGTCAGTAAATAAAAAAAGCTGTCAGTAACTTTGACAGCTTTTTTATTATTTACCAATATTTTCGTAATAAGCAATTGAAGCCATGTTGAGGTAAGGAGTAGTCCAGAATCCTGCTAAACAACCTGAGATACCATAAAGAACATACCACCAGAAGAAACTCAACTTGAAAATGAAGTAATTTCCACGCAAACCTTTCATCATTATTGCTGATTCGCTAAGAACGCCCATAACACCGCTGTAACGTCCTTCTTCTAACTGATCAAACAAAACATAAGTTGCTTGTGACCAACCAAGTCCCAAATAAATTGCAAATGCCCAACCAATCACTGGGATAAACATCAAGGCAACAAAAATCACCCCTTTGACAATACTTAAAAGAATAATTTTGCCAGCTGAACCATCATAGAAAGGTCCAAAAACATTTTTAAATTGTGGATTATTTCGTTCACCACGGAAAATTTTGATATAGTTAAAAATTGCCCCAACTGTTACAACTGAAACAAACAAGGCTACAACAATCATTAAAATAGCAATAAGCAAAGTCGCAAAGCTAATCACCATCCAAACACTACCTGGAATACTATCAAAATTAGAAGTATTGTAGTCCATGGACTGCTTTACACCATTTCCTCCACCTAAAATCCCCGCAATAATTGGAATAATAAAGAGTAACATTTTTGAACCAAAATTATCTTTCAAAGCTCCTTTGGCTTGATTTTTCAATTCCCATCTTGACATAAAATACCTCCCAATAATTTGTCTTACATTATATTTACTTAATTATACCAATAAATAGGCAAAATCTCTAAGACTTTCGCCCGATTTTCAAAAAATCATCTATAAAAAGCATTTAATTTTTGTTATACTTATAAGTGCTTGCTTTTTAAGCTACAAGAAGACTCGATTCTACGAGTAAATAAAGGAATCTTATGACAGAACACGCAATAAAATACAGATTAATAAAAAAAGAAAAACATACAGGAGCAAGATTAGGAGAAATCATCACACCGCATGGTACCTTCCCAACTCCAATGTTTATGCCCGTAGGTACTCAAGCTACCGTTAAAACAATGAGCCCAGAAGAACTCAAAACATTAGGCTCAGGGATTATTCTCTCAAACACTTACCACCTCTGGTTACGACCTGGAGATGAACTTGTCGCTGAAGCTGGTGGTCTTCACAAATTTATGAATTGGGACCAACCTATCCTGACTGATAGTGGTGGTTTCCAGGTTTACAGCCTAGTTCAAAACAAAAAAAATATCACAGAAGAAGGCGTTAAGTTCAAGAGCCATTTGGACGGACGTGAACTTTTTCTTAACCCCGAAAAGGCAATAAGCATTCAAAATAATCTTGGCTCTGACATCATGATGTCCTTTGACGAATGTCCACCTTTCTATCAGCCCTATGACTATGTCAAAGCCTCTGTTGAAAGAACTTCCCGTTGGGCTGAGCGTGGCCTCAATGCTCACCGTCGTCCAAATGACCAAGGACTTTTCGGAATTGTTCAAGGAGCTGGTTTTGAAGATTTACGTCGTCAATCAGCTAGAGACTTGACTTCAATGGATTTCGCTGGTTATTCTATCGGTGGCCTTGCCGTTGGTGAATCTCATAAAGAAATGAATGCTGTCCTTGACTTTACAACACCAATGCTGCCAGAAGACAAACCCCGCTATTTAATGGGTGTTGGTGCACCAGACAGCTTGATTGATGGTGTTATTCGTGGAGTTGATATGTTTGACTGCGTTCTTCCTACACGAATTGCTCGTAATGGAACTCTAATGACTCATTTCGGTCGAGTTAACATTCGTAATGCTAAATACGAACACGATTTTACTCCACTTGACCCAATGTGCGATTGCTACACATGCACTAACTATACACGCGCCTACCTTCGTCATTTAATCAAAGCCGATGAAACTTTTGGCCTTCGTCTTTGTTCATACCACAATCTTCACTTTCCTCGTAAATCTAATGAAAGACGTTCGCGGGGCCATTATGGATGACAACCTTCTGGAATTCCGAGAAGATTTCTGTGAGCGTTACGGCTACAATCAACCCAATGCCAAAGACTTCTAGTTCTTGAAAATAGGTTTAAAAAGTTGTATCATAATAAAAGTGGGTAACCACTCTCATTATGTGCCGAGTTAGCTCAGTCGGTAGAGCACTTCACTCGTAACGAAGGGGTCACAGGTTCGATTCCTGCACTCGGCACTAAGAATAATAGCTTAATCCTTATGATTAAGCTATTTTTATTATATTTGTGCCATTTTAGTGTCTAAAATTTAAAAATACTTTGTACTTAAGGAGTTCTTGCATTATTTTATACAAGAACTCTTATTAAAGCATATAAAATTATGTTCTGTCTATCTTTCTAATTAAATCTTGAATATTTGAAACTATCAAATCAAAAAGGTTAAATAGTCCTATTACAAATAAACTTAGAATTAAAAAGTCTAATATTGAATTTAAAACAATTATTTTAGAAAATATGTTACTAAATTTTATAACTACAATTACACCAAGGATCAACCAAATTAAAGAAGTAAAAATATATGGACCAATAAGCTCATAGAAATTAAATGTTCCATTTTCCCTATCGTCTTCTATCAAATATTTTAATTCTTGCGTGTCAAAAACATTTTTTGCAGTTGCAATAAACAGAGCAAGCGTAAAAGATAGACCTGTAATTGAGACTGTAGCAAAAGATGATATATTTACCGAAAAACTAGGACTCTGTAATATACCAAAAATTATTGACCCTACTACCATAAACCCAAGAGCAGCAAGATTATACCATTTAAGATAGGTAGTTTTTCTTGAATAGTATATTATACGAAATATACGAATCTGTAGTTCCTCTGAATTTTTCATTAAATAAAGACCTTTGATACCTCTCTTTGCACCCATTCAATAACGCTCTTGCCTTTATGGCGAATATCAAAAAGGTACCCTTTTTTACTTTCTTCTTCTGCAACTTCTTCAATAGTCAAAACCGAAAAGCCTTCGTTAGAACTTGTTGTGTATTTAGTCTGTTCTTTTTCAGCCTTCATTCTCTCTATCGCTTTTGCACGTTTATCTACTTCACGATGACCATTAGGGTACACGTATGAAAATTCAATCTCACGAATAGGTGAATTCTGCTTTATATTAATTTGGATTTTATCACTAATTGGATTAATTGTAACCTCACCTATGTTGGTAATTTTTTTATTTTTGTTAATCTCTTCCTGAATGACTCTAGCTAAAGAAACAGTATCTTCTCCTTTAGGAATATATATATGCTCACTTGAAGGTTCATAATAGAACTCAAAAGTTGACTCCAACTCAAAATTAAGTCTATTCTCTAAATATTTTCTTATTTTTCTCTGACGTTCAATATATTTTTTACCAGTACCAACACGAAAAACTAAATCATTATTAATACTATTATCTTTTATTTTAAAAGCTTCTTTTAAATAAGGAAATTCTTTGAGAATTCCTGACAGCATATCTCCAAATCTTTCATTCAAATTTTGATATTCTACTGTATAGCTGAAACCTCCTGTCTCTTTGAATGACTTTACAATATTTAAATATTCTTTCTCATGATGATCTGCTAGCTCAATAAATTTTTCATACTTATCCGTACCCCAAAATTCAGACTGGCTAATACTGCAAATATATCTGTATGATGTAGATAAAATGGTTACTGGAAATATCTTACTCAGGTCTTCGGGAATTATAGTTTCTTTTAACTGGCGCATATCAAAATTGTACGTTTCTATAATATCAGGACCCAAATTAAGTTTAAATTCATTATACTTTTTTTCCATCGTCAACTCTCACAATTAATTTTTTATTTTATTATATCATTTATATCAGATATTTTATAACTAACTTTCGGTGTATAAATAATCTTGCTATTAATATGAGTCTATTATCACGAATTATTATTTATATCTAGAGCCTTTCTTATCAATTCATTTTCCTCTTCATACACTTCTTTCAATACATGACCATAAGTATCTATGATACGCTGAATATTTTTGTGCCCCATATTCTTTGCAACAACAGCGATATCTACTTTATTCGCTAAGAGGATACAAGCGTACGTATGACGACATCCAGTCGCAACTATTAAAGGGGTAATATTTAATTTTGTAAGATATACTTTTAATGCTTTATTTATGCCATTATTTGTTGGCAATCCATATCTCTTGTCAAAAAAAATCAGTCCATCAGTTAATTTTATAATATCAGCTTCTTCTTGCTCCTGATGAAGTTTGTGTAAGACTTGGATTAAGTCATCACTTATAGGAATTTCTCGAACAGAATATGGAGTTTTAGGTTTTCCTGAATCAATATGTTTAGCACTATCAATTCTTTTAAATGTATAAATAGTTTTATTAGAAAAATCTACTTCTTTCCATGTAAGTGCTAATGCCTCTCCAACCCTTAGCCCTGTTTTTAACATTAAATAGATAAGATATGGCATAACACTTTTTTTATATTCCATTATTGACCTTAAATAATCAATTATTTTTTGATAATCTGATAAACTCGAAATATATTTATCCTCAGGATTTTTTGGGAGTTTTTGTGCATGTAATCTCACCCCTTCAGTAAAATCATTTATATTAAGTAAATCCCTTCTAGCAAGTTGTACTGCACTTCTAATGCTAGAATTTAGCCGAGATAGATAGTCTGGCCCTACACCTTGACCTATTTGATTCATTATTTCCTGATATTGACTATATTTGATTTTACTTGCTACTAGTTTCCCAAAATATTTATCAATTTTTTTGAAGAATCTTTGATACTTTATTTTAGTTTGAACACTTCTGTTAGATGGAAGAATCTCCAAGTTATACCATTTTTGGTAAAGTTCATAAACTGTAGAATTGTTATCAAATCTTGTTCCTTTTAGATAATCTAGTTCAGCTTCCTTACCAGCTATTTTAGCCTCTTTTTCGGTAAGAAATCCCCCTTTACTAACTACATGATTTCCTTTACTATCTTTTATTCTATATTCCCATTTTTTCCCTCTAGGATGCACTCTTAATGGCATGATATTCATTTCCTTTCAATTCCAACCCAAGCATCTTATTTACTACTTCCAAAGGGCAAAAATTCAATCTCTTATTATTGTAAAAAGGATAGCCTTTTTTAACCATTTCCTGTTTACCTTCTCGAATAATCCTAGAAGCCACAGATTTAGTCATTCCTGTTTGTTCAATAATTTCATCTTTCGTTATAATATTCATATTTATTTCCTTTTCGTTTTAAAATTCTATATGTGTAAATTCTTTATTTTTTAATGAGTCTTGCAAATCTTCTTGATTCATACAGGTATAAAGTGCTTGACCATTTAAATTTGTCGCTACTGTGCCGTTACTATTCATTTTTCTATACCACGTACCGGAGGCAAAAGGCATTATATCAGCTAACATCTTAGCTTTTTGACTATCTACTTTCTTAAGATACATCTCTTATCACTCCTTTGTCTTTAGGAAAACTCTTAGGCAACAATTCATCAAAAATTAATTTCTTTAAGAACAATTCTTTATCATCTGATGAGAATACTGGCTGAAAGCCATATCTACGCTCTAAAAATTCATTTGCTGAAACTCGTTCTTTCTTCGGTTCGTCTAATTTCTTTGTTTCTGACAAGTTATAATAATTATCGTATTCAAATCGAGGAAATTGTTTCTCAGTAATTCCAATATTTAAATTGATTCTCCGAACATACTGGTCTAAATCTTCATTTTTAATATTTTTAAAGAAAGATTCTGCTGTTTCAGTATTCGTCAATACAATCACACGAGCCGCAATCACTTTATTCCGATACCTTGCAGAAATTCTTGAACGATTCATAGGATCTAAAACTTTTAACCAGTCTGCACGTTCCATTGATTCAGGTCTAAGGTCATCAAGTAAAATGATTTCTTCTCCCTTGTATTCATCAAAAGGGTTAGAGGATGAAGCCGAGTAGATAGAAACTCCGTTATAACCTATTTGTTCTGATTCATCACATAATTTTTCTACAATTTCTTGAGCTAGGTGTGATTTCCCTATTCCTGAATTCCCTTGAATATAAACCACACTCAACTTAAATTCATTGTTTCGCAAGGCTTTTAAAGTTTTTCGTGCTTTATATTGTGAGAAAGAATTAAAAGCTGAAATAAAGCGTTGCTCATTGTTCGCATATAGCCGATATAAGCTGTCATCTTCCATGATTTCATCATAGGTAATTTGCCCAAAGAGAACTTTATCAAAGATAAGGTCTAAACTCTCATTGATTTCTTTATAACGTACAGTTGCACTCCGTTTTAGAAAGTCATCTTTATTATCCAAAATGAACTTTTCATAATCTATTGTTCCAAAAGTTTCAACTTCGCTAATCTCATACTGATGTTTAGTGGGTTGTTGCGCATGTATAAGATAGGCTTTTTGATTAAAAGGAAAGTAGTTATTTCTTCCTTTGGGGTAGTCAATAAAATATTGAGAAATTCCTATTCTATCAGCAACCAATTCAATAGATCGATGTGTAGGTAATTCTACATAGACATGGATGTGTGCTTCAATCAATTGTCCATTATTTTTTCTATCTTTATCATGAATAATCAAAGCTATTTTTAATTGTTTTTCTGGTGTATCGTAAAATTTTAATCGGTCGTAGATTTCTTGAAAGATTTTTTCCTTATTTTCTTCCCAATTTTGAAACCAAGACTTTTTTTCATCCCAATCCCAAAATTCTGAATCAAAGTATTGTTCAAATACAAAACATCTAATTTTTTGTTTCCTCATATTTTATCCTTTCATCACTCTAATTATTTTTTAATAATTAGGTATTATTTATACTAGTTCTTCCATTTTTGGTAATTTTTTAAAATTTTAGTGTCCTAACCACTTCAAATTATTAGGTCATATGTCCTAACCACTTTTCATAGGACACTTTCATAGGACACTAAATCTATTGATTTTTGGTAATTTTTGGCTTTTAGTTGGGGAGGGGTGTCTAACCTAAAGCTAGCGCTAGTGGGGGTTTACACCGTTTTTTGTTGACAAGCCCTAAAACGGTGCGGGCGTAGGCTGTGTCCTAACCACTCACATATTCCCATAAACTCTTGCACTTTCCCACCCATTATCAGACAATTTAATTTATCTCTAACAAAATAAAACCTGTTTTTTATCGAGAGCGCCTTGTTAGCAGAGCTTCTGACTACTCGCCCTTATCGCCTTGAGGGCGACAGGCTACGTAGTCAGACCTCAACGCACTCTCTAAAACAGGATTTATTTGTTAGGAAGTTTTATTATTTGGCAGGCTTAACAGGCGCTTCTTTTGTGTCCTCGATTACTTTCAACGACCGAGCGACCAATTTATAACCAACCGCACGGAAATTATCCACTTTGAACTTCACGCGAACATCTACCAACTCAACCGCAAGCATTTCTTCACTATCCATTAGAGCGTCAATACTCTTATAATCTTCAATTTCTACAGGAAGTTTCATATACTCTTTAACATCTAACCCAACACTTGCCAGTTTATCTGCTTCATCTTTTGCAATAGTAATCAATGTTGCTTTTGAAATTTTATCTGTTTTGTGACCTTTTTCATAAACAAAATTATGACGAGCTTTTGAAAAATCAGCTAAAAATTGTTTAGGAACTTCAAATTGATTGACATTCAATTCTACTGCGGATAAGTTTGGTTGTTCATCTTTCAAGCTAAATACGTTATTCATGTTTTTTCTCCATTTATTTCTTATTAAATATATTTTTTATTCCTCTTTTTTCGAGGGTTTCAATTCGTTCTGTTAGGTCACTTGTCTTTGTTTTCAGAGTATCAAGTTCACTCTTTTGGTCTTGTATTCTCTTAGAAAGAGCTTTAATTTGTCCTCTTAATGCTTGACTTTTTCGTTCTAGACTATCAAAATCATCATTTTGTTTTTGGAGTTCTTCGACTTCTTTATTACCAAAGACCTCATAAATTGCTTCAACTTTATTTGTCCCAGTCTTGAGCAATCTATCAAACTCTTTAAAGCATTTCACATCTAAGTCATCAAAATCATAAGTCGTTCTATTTTTCCGCCCTCGACCGTTTCTTACTTTAATTCGTTTAAATTCGTTTCCTGAAATCTTAGTAATTTCTCCACGCCATTTACGAACTGTATTATAAGGACGGTCAATTGCTTCAGCAAGTTCTCTATAATTCATCCAGCTTTAATGACAGCTTCAATTTTTCGGAATTTACTTGCGTCAACATTATCAGTACGCCAGTTTTTCTCAACTTCTGAAAGTCCACTAATTAAATGGTCTGTATAAACTTCTGTCATTTCACAAAGATTATTGTAATTCATAATCATTTGTTCGTTAGATACGTCTTTCAAATCACTCGCTTCTGTTGGGAGAAGTCGTCCCATCAACATGACATTTGAGATGATTCCCAGTCCTCTGATTAAATCATCTAATTCAACTTTATTTTCTTGATTTTCCATGTTTTACCTCATTTTTAATTTTGTGTTATAATTAAGCTGTTAAATTTACTAAGCTTCTTTCTTCTTGGTCGTGGAAAGAGCTTTTTTATTTTATTTGATTTATAGGCAATCCTCCTTATGTTATAATATACCTAAAGAACTTCAATACACATTTAATATCCAAATAGGTATAAATGAATTATATACCTATTTGGATATATTGTCAAACAAAAAAATTAATAAGAGGATTTAAAATGCTTCCTGATAGGTTAAAAGAATTAAGACTAGAACGAGGACTAACTCAACAAAAAGTAGCTGATAGGTTGAATGTTTCACAGCCTAACTATCGTAGATGGGAGACAGGAGAGCGTTCCCCTAGTAGCGAAACCTTAAAAAAACTTGCTGATTTTTTTAATGTAAGCACAGATTTTCTGCTAGGAAGGAACGAAACCTTGCAACCGAAAATATTTTATAAGCGTTTAGTCAAATTAGCAAAAGAAAGAAAATTGACACTCTGGGAAGTTGAAAGCAGCATGGGTTATCCTAATAACTACTTAAACTCATTTCAATTTAAAGAACCAAATAAAAAAATAATCACCGAACTTTCAAAATACTTCTCGGTTAATGAAGATTACTTAAGCGGAAAAACTACGATTAACAATAATAAACAGCTTATTCATTACAAAAATGAAGTAGATAAACTATTTTTTGACTTTAAAGAGAACTTTTCTGACCTTTTAAATGACCTTCAATTAAAAGAATGGGATAGGCTATATGATACCGAAACAGTTCAAGAGTATTTCGAGCACCTTCATGGGAAAATTAACGACGAGGCTAAAACACTTGAATCTAGATTAAGCTATTATGAAGAGATGGTGGAAGAAAGAAAACATAAAGACATACCTAATCGTCCAGAGCATCCGATAAAAAAATAAGCTGACAACAAAGTTATCAGCTAGAATTCGTCTCCAATTTCAGAAACACGTTTCTTCATTTCCACGAATTAATTTATAATTTTTTGTGCCATTTTTTGTGCCCAGACTTAAACAAAGTTGTAAAAATTAAAGCATATTAAATATTGCTTTATTGCGGTTTGCTATTAAAATAAAGGGTAAAAATCCATAATTAAGTCTGCACTCGGCATAGATAAAAAATCTTGTATCGTTGATATACAAGGTTTTTTATTATTTTATCATATTCTTTTAATTATATTTTTATTAGCATTGATGTATCTTTATGCCCATTAACTTTGCCACTACTTTATTATCGATACCTTAACTTAGTAGTACACTATCAAATGTTTATCTAACACCTCACTTGTAATTATTGGCTCAATTTCTAACTCATTTAACATCTTTTTCATTGTTTTATTTACTGTGACTACATTTGGAATACCATTTTGTAAACTATAATGATGAAAGAAAAAATTTTCTCTATTGGGCCAATCCAAGCTTAATATTTACATGATTTTGAGTTTTTTTGAATGGTTCTAATATAGCCAAATCTTTTTTACTTATTGGAATACTGCAAACTGAAGTATTATTTTTAGGTATTACAAACTAAAATATTTTTGTATTAAGTCACTACCACTTTTTCCAAATCAAAAACATGGCTAAAGCCATGTTTTTATATAATTTTACATTTTACGTCTTTTAAAAAATACATATAAAGTAGCACCCACCATTAATAGTCCAACACCAACTATAGGCAAGAAAGTATTTCGTTCTTCTCCTGTCTTAGGTAATTCTGGCTTTTTAGGTGTAATTGGAAGTCTTTTATTGACGAACTTTCCAGTATTAACAACTTGTGGTTTGTTTTCTGCGCTTGCTTTAATTTCAAAAGCTCTAGTTTCTTGACTTAATTGATAACCTGCTGGAGCCTCTGTTTCAACAAAAGTGTATTTACCTGGTTTTAGATGATTTGCCTTAATTACTCCATTTGCATCAGTTTTGATCCCCTTAATAACTACTTCATGAGTTTCACTATTAGTAACATTAAAGACTGCACCTGAAAGAGATTTACCATTCTCATCTACCTTAATTAATTCAGCAGAGCCTTGATAATTGATAAAGTTCTCTGAAGCCATAACTATTTTTGGTTTATTCTCTTCTTTTGTTGAAATAGTAAAATCAACTTTTGAAGTATTCAAGATATAGCTACTTGGAGCTTTTGTCTCAACAAATGAATAATCTCCTGGTACAAGATTTTCAATTAAAACTTTTCCTTCTTTATCAGAAACCAAGTTCTCTTTGATACTCTTTCCTTTTGAATCAATAACTTTAAAGACTGCGCCTTCTAAAGCTTGACCTTGGCTGTCATGTTTAATTAATTCAGCAGATCCTTGATAGTTGATGAAATTATCGGAAGCCATGACTACTTTGGGTTGACCCTCTTCTTTTGTTGAAATAGTAAAATCAACTTTTGAAGTATTCAAGATATAGCCGCTTGGAGCTTTTGTCTCAACAAATGAATAATCTCCTGGTGCCAAATTGTCAATTAATACTTTCCCAGTTTTATCGGAAGCCAAATCTTCTTTGATTATTTTTCCTTTTGAATCAACAACTTTAAAGATTGCACCTTCTAAAGCTTGACCTTGACTGTCATGTTTAATCAACTCAGCTGATCCTTGATAATTAATAAAGTTATCTGAAGCCATGACTACTTTTACTTTGCCTTCTTCTTCACCTGAGATGCTAAAGTTAACTGGCAGAGTATTCAAAATATATCCTTCAGGGGCTTTAGTCTCAACAAATGAATAGTCACCTGGAACCAAACCTTCAATTAATACTTTACCAGTTTCATCAGAAGTTAAACCTTCTTTTATGGTTTTTCCATCTGCATCAATCACTTTAAAGATTGCACCTGATAAAGCTTGACCGTTGATATCATGCTTAATCAATTCAGCTGACCCTTGATAATTAATAAAGTTATCTGAAGCGACAACCAGTTGAGGTTGTCCTTCACTCTCAGCTAAGATTGTAAAATGGGTAGGAATAGTATTTAAAATATAACCTGTCGGAGCCTGTGTTTCAACAAAAGAATATTCTCCGGGGGCTAAATCATCAATACTTACTTTACCATCTTTGTCGGAAGTCAAGCCTTCTTTGACTGTTTTTCCATTTTTATCAACTACTTTGAAGATAGCGCCCGCAAGGGGTTGACCTTCACTATCTTTTTTGATTAATTGTGCTGAACCTTGATAGTTAACGAAATTATCCGAAGCAATTATTAGACTAGGCTGACCTTCTTCTTCAGCTAAAATTGTAAAATGAACTGGTATTGTATTTAGAATATAACCTGTTGGAGCTTTGGTTTCAACAAAGGAATATTCTCCGGGGGATAATCCATCAACTACCACTTTACCATCTTTACCAGAAGTTAAATTAGCTTGGATTGTCTTGCCAGCTTTATCAACAACTTTAAAAACTGCACCAGAAAGTGGCTGACCTTCGTTATCTTGCTTAATTAATTCGGCTGAACCTTGATAATTGATAAAATTATCCGAGGCAATAACCATTTGTGGTTGACCTTCTTCTTCAGCTGAAATTGTAAAATGAACTGGTATTGTATTTAAAATATATCCTGTTGGAGCTTTGGTTTCAACAAAGGAATAATCTCCAGGGGATAAACCAGTAGCCGTAACTTTACCATCTTTATCAGAGCTTAAATTAGTTTGGATTGTATTACCATCTTTATCAATAACTTTGAAAATCGCACCTGATAAAGCTTGACCATTACTGTTATGTTTAATGAGTTGTGCTGAACCCTGATAGTTAACTTTTTCCAAGTTGATATCTGGGATGATTCCTTCTTCATTGGCTTTAAGCTCAAAGTCAATTGGGGTTGGGTCCAAAATATAACCCGCTGGGGCTTTGGTTTCAACAAGTGAATATTTACCAGGTGTTAGTTTTTCAATCGTTACATTTCCAGAACTTTCAGAAGTAAGTTTTTCGTAACCTGAAACAACTTGACCGTTGCTGTCTAGTACTTTAAATTCTGCACCTTGAAGTGGATTTTTTACCTCTTTACCATTTTCAATGGTTAGTCCTACTTTTTTCAAGATTACTTTCGTTGGTTCATTTTCAACGTCTTGAATTGGGAAATTAGAAACTTCTCCGTCTTTTGCAACTGTTATTTTCTTACCTTTGACTAGTTCTTCATCAAGTGTATACCCTGTTGGGGCCTTAGTTTCAATAAGAAGATAATCAGTAACACGCAAATTCCCAAGTTTTAAATCACCATTTTTGTCGGTATCTCCTTCACGAATTAATTTATCTTTTTTACCATCTGTACCGATAGACCAAAGTTGAAGATGAGCTCCCGCAAGTTTTGCTTTGCCGGGACCAACTTTTTCCAAAGTAACTGAACCTTTTGATCCGTTTGCACTTCCGTTATGATTAGTTACGGGTACATCTTTTTCAACATCTTGTTCTATTGTTTTCTCGTTGTCTCCAGTAATATGGGCTTGATTAGTTACCACATCATTAGCTTTGTCAGAAGTAATTAATGCACGATATTCTACAACATATGCTGTGTTAATTTCTGATAAAAATTTAATTTTAACTGTTTGAGCCCCTGTAGAATTGTCAGTTTGGATATCAACAGAATAATCTTTGCCTTGTTCAAGAATAATATTTTTGTTCTCAGTAATATTACCAGAAGCATCAATACTTGTTCCATAAATAAGAATATCTTTTGCTACAATATACTGATTTGAGGAAGGATTATCAGTGACTTCAACATTTTTTAAGGTAGATTGCGAGGCGTTTACTGTAAGTTTCCAATTTACATAATTAGAATCTGTACTTGACTGTGAACCATCTTTCGTTACGAATTCTCCTTGATGTGCTGGAGTAACACTAGCACTTAAATCATGTGAAATGTCCTTATTTGTAAATGTCGCTTTGTTTTTGTACTCCTTCTGATTGATGAGGTTACCTTCTAGACTTGTTTCAAATATTAGAACATAGGCTTTTGTGCTTCCATCTGGTAGTTCTACCTTAACACTTCCTTTGCTTTCTACTATTTTTATTCCCATATCTGAAGTAACTTCAGCACCTAAAGTATAAGTACCATTTTTATTAATCGTAGCTTCATATACTTTAGCACTTCCAGAAACATAGTTTTGATCATCAGAGATTGGATCAGTTATTGAGGCATTGCTTAATTCTTGTTGATTGAAATTTGCTGCAATTGTCCAGGTAATTTTTTTGCTGGTTGCATTATATGAACCAGATTTTTGTCCATTATATTGGAACGGAGGTATTGGTTTAAATTCTTTATGATCATTATTAGTATGATCTCCTCCATTTTTATCCTTCCAAGTCATTGAAGCATCATTTACAAATTTGATATCTCCTTCATGACCAGACCCATTATCAATCACACTAGTATCAAATTTTGTTTTGTATTTAATTTGATATTTATGATCTGTCCCCTCCTTAAGTGGGGAATTAAAGGAAACTGAAAAGCCTGCTGTTGTTTTTATCAGTGTATATTCTGTTGGGGAGAGTACTTTATTTCCAGCAGTTTTATCAATAATTTGGAAAGTATTTTCAAGGAAAGTCAAACCTTCAGACATTTTGTCTTCAAGTGACCAGTTTTCCATCCAATAGCCTGCACTATTAATATCTATTTTCCATGGAATTTCTCTATTCTCGTAATCAATAGCTCCATCAATATTTTTAACGATTCCTTGTTGAGTTGCATTACCACCTGACTCGCTGTTATCTCCCGTATCAGTTGTTACTGAGTTATCAATGGTAACATTTCCATCTACGATATCTTTAACCTTCGTTTGATATTCAACTTTTACTGCATAATCGATATCAGTAATAAACTCAATTTTAAATTTTTGAGGATTATCAGGGTCTTGTACAAGTTTATAATCTTCCCCTTCTTTTAATTGAGCACCTTTAATTTCTTTTCCGTTACTATCAAAAGTAATTTTATAAAGTTTAACACTTCCGTTCACCAGCTCGATGGCATCACTCATGGTATCTTCAATAAATGACCCTGCTTTATGATTTTTTTCATTATAATTGTATTCTATATTCCAATTATAAATTTGATCGTTCCCTGTTGTAAATGGTCCATTTTTTTTAATTGGCCCTTTATATTGCGCAGTAACAGAGGCACTTGCATTGGTATCTGTTTTTCCATCATTTAATGTCGCTGTATTTTTAAAACTTACAGATCCCTCTTTTTCCGGAAAACTACTTTCATCGATAGTTGTTGTATAGACAACATTGAACGCTTGATCGGTGGTAGCATATTTACCAATAAAAGTAATTTTTCCATTTGAATCAACAGTATAATCTGTACCTTTTACTAAAGGATGTTCTTTATCAATGGAAATGATTTCTCCATTTTTTCCAACTGTCTCAGGGTAAATTTCGACGGATTCATAAGTTGTTCCTTCTGGCATTGGATCGGTAAGTGTAGCATTTTCCATTGTATTTAATGGACGGTTAATATTTATTTCCCAAATCACTTTACTAGGATTTGGAGTTTTATCGAAATGTCCTGATTTATCAATTGCTTGGTCATAGGTTGGCCGAACATGAATTTCTGAAGGGGGAAAATTTTCCTCCGTTGGTGTATCAACTACAACTTCTCCTGGAACAATTGTCTTATCGAAATGTGCATCATAATGAAAGGTACCCTTAATATCATGATAGGTTTCAACTTTTTCATTGAAGACGAAACGAACGGTTCCATCTGCATTAATTGTATAGGTTCCATAATCTCCCAGTGACGATGTCGCTTGCTCAATTGTTACACCATCAGGAAGTTTAAAATCAAAGTAATCTCCTGATTTCAATGGTAAAATATCTTCTGGAATACTCCAGGTATAATCGATTTGAACTTCTGCATCTATCGGAACATCTGTTTGATCTGGATAAGGTTTTCCTTCTTTATCAAGATATATGACCTTAGCTGAGTCGATAATAGTCGCTGGTGAAATTCCTGAGTCTTCTAGAAGTTTACGAATATCTTGACTTTCCACAGTTTTTATAGCTTGCTCTGAATGTTTAGTCGTACTACTTTCTTTTTCTTTGATTTCAGGTGTAACAGTATTTTGAGTCACAGTGGAAGTTGACTGACTTGGGGTTTCTGAAGTTGAACTCGTTTTTGGCAACAATACATCAACCTGGCTATCATTTAATTTGGCTGTTAATCGCTCAAAGTTTTTCAAAACTTCTTTAGAGATTGAAAAATTGACTTTCACTTCGCCTGTATTTAGTGAATTAAGGTCTATTGTCAATCTATTTTCGTCAGCAGTATAAGATGCTGTTGACTTTTGTCTGTTAGCCTCATTTGGTTCATTAATTTTAATTGATTTATCTAATTCAATAATAGTTGTTTTACTTTTCAATATTGACTGATTAATCTTGAGACTTAAATCAAATGTCATTAAATCAGCATTACTTTCGGATTCATCTATTTTAAATTGACTTAATGTTATATCCGAATCATTTGTTTCTTCATTTATTGCTCCTGCAATTGCTCCAACTGGGGTAATAACATATTGTAAAAGCAGCATTAAACCTAAAATTATAGAAATAACTTTTTTTCTACTTTTCATAATGTCCTCCTTTTGATTTTAAATCAGTTTTGTAAGCGATGTATTTTATTAATTACATTTTCTTATAAAAATTGCTGATTCTAGGACATTATAGCATAATACAATACAAATGTGTAATAAATTTCGTACATTAAATTCTATTGTCTTACTTTTATTTATGTTTTTGTTAGTTCCTAATATAGCCTTTTTGCAACATACTGGCTCCATAAAGCCATTAGCCCCTTTTTTAATATTTCATAAATATTTAAATGATTAATAAAAAAAGACCGATAAAAATTAAAAATTTGAGTCTAAATCGACTTTTATAACAAAAAAACAAGATAATGCTTTTTTAAAAGGGAAAAATTTCACATTCGTTTTATTATTTTTACATTACACCTCTAAATTGAGTCTTATTTTAAATAATAAATATTACCGCTTAAGCATTAAGGATAATAATGTATAATAAAGAGAAAGGAACGAGGAACAAATATGGATTATAATGATTTTATGAAAAGTAAGCACATTGCTGAACGTTGGGGAGAGTTTCAGGCTAATTATAAAAATTTAAATAAAACAAGTGAATTAAAGGCTTATCATGATTTACTGACAGAGTTTTATGATTATATTCAAAGCCTAGAAGCTCATCTTTTTAATGACGAAAAAGTTGCTGACCAAAAAAATTTACTGACAGAAAATGTAGCAACTCCTTCGCAAATTTTTAATGCTCCCAAAATTCCAGAAACAGTTTCTTTTGGTCAAGAAGCACTCGGAGGTGAGGAAGACCCTTGGTTTGGTTTTAATGATGAATAAAAATATTTACTGACCCATTCTGTCAGTAAATATTTTTTATTTTATATGGGAATTTCGTTGTGAAAACCTTTGCAAAAGTGATAAAATAGAGCTAGAAATGATTTTCAGTAAAAAGGAGAATAGCTTATGCCTCTAAATATTTTGGATTACGACCCTTATTTGGAACCTTTCAAAGAAGATTTGTCTTTGCGGCTTTTTGAATTTGCTCGAACAAAAAAACGGCTTTTAGGAACTGATGGTTCGCTTGTTGATTTTGCTAATGGTTATAAGTATTTTGGCTTTCAACAAGAAAGTAAACACTGGACTTTTCGCGAATGGGCACCAAATGCTAAAAGAGCTTGGTTGGTTGGAGATTTCAATAATTGGGAAAACAATTTTGAGTTGAAACAGGCCTATGGTGGGACTTGGGAAATTTCAATTCCGGGTATGCTACCTGTGGGTTCTAAGGTGAAGATTAAGCTGCTTTTACCGTCTGGTGAAACAGTTTATCGTGTTCCCTCTTATATTATGTTTGCTATCCCCAATGAGCGCCATGAATTGGATGGAGTGATTGTTCAACCAAAATATGATTGGAAGAATAAAGCCCCTCAGTTAAAAGAAGCTCCTTTGATTTATGAAGCACATATTGGTATTTCAACTGAAGAATATAAAATTAATTCTTATAAAGAATTCACGCGCGATGTCTTACCAAGAATTAAAAAGGCTGGTTACAATACTATTCAACTGATGGCAATTATGGAACATCCGCTCTATGCTAGTTTTGGTTATCAAGTTTCCAATTTCTTTGCAATTTCTAGTCGCTTTGGTCAGCCAGAAGATTTGATGGAATTGATTGATCAAGCTCATGGTATGGGTTTGCGAGTGCTTTTAGATGTGGTTCATTCACATGCTGTAAAAAATATCGAAGATGGTCTCAACTATTTTGATGGGACAGAAAATCAGTATTTTCATGAAGGCGAACGAGGAAATCATCCAGCTTGGAAGACAAAACTTTTTAATTATGGCAAAGATGAAGTGATTCATTTTCTACTTTCAAATCTTAAATTTTGGTTGGATACCTATCATTTTGACGGTTTTCGTTTTGACGGTGTGACTTCAATGCTTTATCATGATCATGGTTTAGGGACTGCATTTACTGATTACAGCAAATATTTTTCGCTCAATACAGATATCGAAGCGGTGACTTATTTGATGTTGGCAAATGAATTAACACATTTATTCAATCCATCAGCAACAACAATCGCTGAAGATATGTCAGCCATGCCGGGAATGGCCCTACCTATTTCAAGTGGTGGAATTGGTTTCGATTACCGTTTATCAATGGGAATTCCTGATTTTTGGATTAAACAATTGAAAGAAAAAACGGATAATAGTCTTGACTTATTGAGCCTTTGGTGGGAATTAACAACGCGACGTCCCGGTGAAAAAAATATTGGTTATTCTGAAAGTCATGACCAAGCTTTAGTTGGTGATAAAACGATTATGATGTGGTTAGCTGATGAAGAGATTTATTGGAAAATGGACCTTAATAGTCAATCTCTAAAAATTGACCGTGCTATAGCGCTTCATAAATTAATTCGCCTAATTACTTTTAGTTTGGCTGGTGAGGGTTATTTAAATTTCATGGGTAATGAATTTGGCCACCCCGAATGGCTTGATTTTCCGCGTCAAGAAAATCATGATGATTTCCAACATGCTAGAAGACAATGGTCTTTAGCTGATAATAAAGATTTGCGTTTCCAATATTTATTGGCATTTGACCAAGCGATGATTAATCTAGAGCGACATTACAAGTTTTTAGAAAGCCCAGAACCTGTCCAACAACTTTGGATAAAAAATTCGGATAAATTACTAGCTTATAAAAAAGGGCAACTTCTTTTCGTCTTTAATTTCCATCCTAGTTATGAACAAGAGCTTCAACTCCAATTTCCTGAAAAACCAGAACTTATCTTCGATAGTGATGACCAAAAATTTGGTGGTTTTGGTCCAAGAAGTAGTTTTGGTTGGTCAAAAGGGCATTTAAATCTAATCCTTGAACCTAGAACTGCCATGGTTTTCCGAATTAAAGAATAAAAACCTGTCAATTGACAGGTTTTTTTACTGACAAAATCGTAAAAGTTACTGACAGAAATCCAAAAAGTCTGTCAGTAACTTTAAAAGGCATTTAAATTCGGTTCAAGCAAAGTCCAGAGATTTTCAAATTGATTTTGAAATTGGTCATCCCACTGTGGGGCAATTTTTGGGTGATGAAAATAAACAAAAGCTTGAATATAAGCAGCAGCTTCCTCTTCACTTTCAAATTTAGCAGCTGTCTTTAGACTCTCAACCATTTCTAAAATATGTTTACGTCCCAATTCTAAATTTTCTCCAATGTAGGTTGTGTATAAGGCAAACATTTCTGGAGTTTTTCGATGTGCTTCATATTTGGCAATGGCGACTGACCAGAGCCAATCATGAACAATCTCTTTTTGATGTTCATACTTGCTTGTGTCAAAAGGAAATATTTTTACAAGTGTCTGACCATTGAGCCAACGAAGGGCAAGTATCGTTAAAAGTTCATCTTTACTTTTAAAGTGCTTATAAATAGCTGGTTGACTAATATTGAGTTCCTTAGCAATTTTTGAAATGGTGAGTTTCTCTATTCCATTCTCTAAGATAAATTCTTCTGTTTTTCCTAATATCTTTTCACGTGTATTCATAAATTAATTGTAACACAAGTTATAATTCTTGACAAATATAACTTTCTGGTTTATAATTCATTTTATTGGTTATAAAAGTTAAAAAAAATAACCTCATAAAAAGGAGAAATCATGACATTTACAGGACATACGATTTTAATCACAGGTGGTACAAGCGGAATCGGACTTGGTTTTGCTAAAAAGTTTTCCGAATTAGGAAATAAAGTCATCATTACCGCCCGAAATGAAAAACGTCTTAATCAAATTTTAAATGAAAATCCAACTTTTACAGGATTTGTCAGTGATGTTGCTGACAAAGACTCCCTCCCCCAATTAGTCAAATTCATCAAAGAAAATTTCCCTCAACTTGATGTCATTATGAACTGTGCCGGAATTATGCGTGCGATTAATTTATTTGAACAAGCTGACAATTCTCTGGAAGTACTGACAGAAGAAATTCATATTAATTTATTAGGAACAATTGCTGTGACACAAGCATTTTTGAAAATCCTTGTCGCAAATAACGGACTAGTCATTAATGTTTCATCAGGATTATCAAATCTGGCTGACGGTGCACACCCTATTTACAATTTGACCAAAGCTGGGGTTCATTTTTACTCTGATGCGCTTCGAGAACAAGCTAAATATTTTGAAAAGACTTTAAAAGTCATCGAATTAGTTCCACCATTAGTTGCTGAAACAAATCTCGAAAGCCATACAAATACTGACGCACCCAATAACCTGGCACTTTCAGACTTAATTAGTGAAACTTTAGCCGGGCTTGAAAATGGCTTAGACCGGATTGACGCTGGTTTTGCTAAACAACTTCACCAAATGGGCAAAGTAAATAGTGACGAAAACACCAAACTACTTTCTCAACAAATGCTCAGCAATTATTTTCCCAAAATGAAAGATTAGAGAAGAAAAATGTCACTTAATCCCCTTCAAATGCATAATACCAAAAAAGAACTCCATAAAAATTTTGAACTCACAAGACTTAGCAAATCTGAAGTTGCTACTGATTTAAAAATTAGCGAAGTAAAACTTGAAAAAATATTTAATCTTAAACAAAGAACACTCGAAGACACTTGGATTTTACGAAATTATTTACTAGAAAAAGTAGAAAAAACAGGTCAACAACCTGTTCCCTTTACCGCTTTATCTGGAGATTGGCACCGTCACTGGTTTTTAAATTCCAATCTAATTGACCAACAACAAATGTCTAAAGGCGACAACTAAAACTCAAAGGAGAAAAATCATGAAAACACTTATCACTGGCGCAAATAAAGGAATTGGTTTTGCACTTGCTCAAAACCTTGGTCATCGCGGCTATGAAGTCTTGGTCGGAGCCCGTAATGAAACGCGTGGACAAGAAGCCGTTGAAAAACTGAAGGCCGAGGGAATTACTGCCGAATTTGTCAAAGTAGATTTAGATGACTTAAATCAATTGACGAGTCTGTCAGCACTGACAGATATTGATTTACTTATTAATAATGCTGGAATTTCTGGTAATATTCATTCAGATAAAGGGCACCTTGATATGGAAAAATCAGCTTTTGATTATTCAACAACTGATTTAGAAGAAACAATTAAGACCAATTTTTTGGGAACACATGCTGTGATTAAAGAACTTCTTCCACATTCACTGACAGAAAATGCTAAAATTATTAACATCACCGTACCCGTTTCTCAAGAATATTGGATGCCACTTGCTTATGTCACTTCAAAAGCCGCACAAAATGCCATGACCTTTGCTTTTGGTCATCAATTCAAAAAAGATAAATCTAAAAAACAAATCTTTGCTGTTATGCCTGGTGCAGTGGCAACAGATTTGAACGGTGCAAAAGTTGGGGATAGTCCGTTTGTAAAATCTCCTGAAGAAACAGCTCAAATGATTAGTAAATTTATTTTTGATGACAAAAATCATAATGCTCAAATTATTAATTTTGACGGAACAATTTATGATAACTATGAACCAGGCTTACGTAACAAAGTCATTAAAGATGTCGCTAAAAATGGTTTAAAGCGTAAATTTAAAAAATAAATAAAAAAGTTACTGACAGATTAGTCAGCAACTTTTTTATTGTTTTTTGAAAAAAGCGTAAGCAAATCTTAACATTTATGATAAAATAATTCCATGGAAAAAGAAAGATTTTTGGCTTTTACAGATGCTATTATTGCCATCATTGCAACGATTATGGTTTTAGAATTTAAAACCCCTGATAAAAGTGGCTGGCCTGCTCTGGCAGAATTAACCATCCCACTTTTAGCCTATGCTTTGAGCTTTTTTATGATTATGACCGTATGGTATAATCATCATCAACTTTATCGTGACATTAAAAATATTACTCCTCGAATATTCTTATTGAATACGCTCTGGCTATTCATTATGTCATTTTTCCCCTTCACCACGGGTTGGGTCGGAAAACATGCAAGTGAGTTTCTCCCTGAATTTTTCTATTTGATTGTTATTTTTCTCTGGGCGGCTGTTTTTCATCTTATGGACCATGAGCTGCTCAAAGAAAATCCTGATAAAGAATACAAAGAACTCACACACAGTCTTTCAGGTAGAAATCTTTTTCTCATCAACTTTCTTTCTATTGTTATCGTTTGGTTTTGGCCTCCTATCGGCTTAGTTTGCGTTGCTATGCTTGCTACAATATCCCTCATAAGTTTCTTAAAGAAATAAAAAAGCCGTCAGTTAATGACAGCTTTTTATTTTAATCTTCTTGTTCATCCATAAAGCTATTGAAGACTTCTTCAATCATATCCCATTCATCTTCAGCATCTTCAGGGATTGGTTGCAAATCACCCTCAGTACCGTCAGCATTCTCAGTAAATGAGTAAGCCAAAACATCGATAAGACCTTGTTCATCTTCTTCAAACTCAGTAGGTTGTAAAACAACATAGTTTTTGCCAAATTCTTCTTGTCCATCAATGGTAATCAAAATTTGGAACAAGCTTTCGTTTCCATTTTCATCAACCAAAGTAATATAGTCAGGTTCATGATTATGGTCATGTTCGTGATCATGTGTATGAGTCATTTTATTTCCTTTTCTTCATCCTTAATTAGAGGAATTTTCTGCTATTCATAATAAAATAAATAGACAACTTTTACTGACAGAAAATCCTACGAATACTTGTCAGTATTTTTATACTTACAAATAAACTAAAGTTTTCATCAGTAAACCAAAAATTATAATTTTAATGCATGAGCATCCAAATAATTTTGTAAAATCAAAACAGCAGCCAATTTATCAATCGATTTTTTGCGATCTTTACGACGCACACCACCATCAATCAATACTTTTTCAGCTTGCGCAGTTGTCAATCGTTCATCTTGATAAGCGACTTCCAAACCGAATTCATTGGCTAATTTTGTACCATAATCCCGTGATGCTTCGGCACGAATCCCTTCATCACCGTTCATATGTTTTGGAAGACCAAGAACTACCTTTTCAGGTTTGTATTCTTTAATCAAAACGCCCAAACGTTCAAAGCCAAGCTCACCGGCTTCACTGTCAATCTTAATGGTTTCAACAGGTTTGAGCGGTCATCCCAAGTAAATCACTGACAGAAACTCCCACAGTTTTTGTTCCGACATCAAGCCCTAAAATTCGTGCAAACACTATAAATTGACACCATTATCTTTCAAATAATTCTTGATTAATTCCTCAACAATATCATCTCGGTCAAAACGGCGAATTTTATTACGCGCATCATCATGACGAGGGATATAAGCAGGGTCTCCCGACAAAACATAACCCACGATTTGATTGATAGGATTGTAACCCTTAGCCTCAAGCACATTGTAAACATCAACGAGTGTTTCGCCAATTTCTTTCTTGTCCGAATCACCAAATTCAAAACGGACTGTTTCATCTGTAAAACTCATAAGACACCTCCTTTAAATTTATCTGTAAAGCCAGATTAAACTAAAAATCAATAATTTCCATCCCGTCAGCCAACTGATGTCCACATTTTTAGAAGACAATCATTTTATTTACTGACAGAAATATCCCATTAAAAATTTCTTAGATACATGTTAATTATACGTTATTTTTTGCTTGAATTCAACCGTTTTCTCCATTAAAGTAAATAAAAGCCTTCTATCAAGGCTTTTAAATTTAAGTTAAAAATTTCCAAAGATATAAATTATAAAAATAAGTTCAATAAAAGACTAGTTTTAAAAACTAGTCTTTACTACAATGATTTTAAGGTAAAATATTTCCAGCTGCCATGTACAAGTCGTACCATTCCGCACGTTCTAAGACAATATCTGAAGCAGCCGCAATTTCTTCAATTCGGCTCAATGTCATCGTTCCAATAATTGTTTGGATATTAGCAGGATGCCGATTAATCCAAGCGACAGCAATTCCAGTTGGAGTAGAATTGTATTTTTCTGCATAAAATTCCAATTTTTTATTCAAATCAGGGAATTTTTCATTTCCAACAAAGACGCCTTCAAAGAAACCATATTGGAAAGGTGACCAAGCCTGAATAGTCATCTTATTAATACGAGAATACTCTAAAATACCATTATCATGAACAAAAGAACCTTCATCACTCATATTTACATGAATCCCAGCATCAATCATTCCCGTATGTTTTAAGCCAAACTGTAATTGATTAAACAACAACGGCTCTTTCACCGCTGTTTTCAACAGTTCAACTTGACCAGGATTTTGATTAGAAACCCCAAAATAACGTACTTTTCCTGCTTTTTCCAATTCATAAAAAGCCTCAGCTACTTCTTCAGGTTCGACTAAAGTATCTGGACGATGCAAGAGCAAAGTATCCAAATAATCAGTTTTTAAACGAGATAAACTCCCCTCAACCGATTCAATAATATGTTTTTTTGAAAAATCGAACATTTTCCCAGGAACAATTCCGCATTTTGACTGTAAAATAATATCTTCTCGTTTTACTGACGATTTTTCTAGAGTATCTGCAAAAATCGATTCACAAGCTCCACCCCCATAGATATCAGCATGGTCAAAGAAATTTATCCCTTGCTCCACTGATTTTTCAATGACAGCAACCGGATCTTTTCCCTCTTCATTAATTCTCATACAACCTAAAATAATTTGAGAAGCTTCAAGTTCACCAATTTTGAATTTTTTCACGACAAAACTCTCCTTTAAGTGTGAGATTTCACCTTATCTTCAATCAACAAAGGAAAAAATTTCACTAATTATTTAATAAAACCATTATAACACAATTAATGAAACCGTTTAACAAAATATATTTAATCATCAGCCGACTCCTGCCTTATTTAGGAATAATCAAATAAAAAAAATCAGCCATAAGCTGATTTCAATTTCATTTACAAATTAAACTGTAAGTGAAGCACGTCCTTTACGACGACGAGCTGCAAGGACACGACGTCCGTTTTTAGTTGCCATACGGCTACGGAATCCGTGAGTAGTCTTACGAGATTTTTTGTGTGGTTGGTAAGTACGTTTCATTTTATATAAGTCCCTGGGCTACTTCACTTTTGGTTGAAAGTAGCTCCACCTTTTCGGTGTTCCTTTCATCTTTTTACTGCTATTAAAAGCATACCTTACAATTCTACACTATGAAAGGTCTTTTGTCAAGGCTAAATCTCTTTAGCCACAACAATATAGCGATTATATTCCTGTCCTTCTGAATGACTTGATACACCATTTTCCTGACCAATAATAGTGTGAACAATTTTACGTTCATTAGACTGTAAATCATTAATATAAACAGTTTCACCGCCACGCGCACGTTCAGCTGCACGATGAGCAAGACTTACGATATAAGCTTTGCGTTTTTCATGATAATCACCCACATTAACAGCAATATTCATTCGTGTATTCAAAATACTATTAGCGTAAGCTTTTGCTAAAATTTGCAAACTTTGTAAAATTTTACCATGTTTGCCAATAAGCAAAGCATCATGATTAGAAGTCAAATTGAAAACTGTTAAATTTCCGTCACGAGAAACTGAAACACGCGTTGCAATTCCCATTTCTTGTGTGATAGTTGTTAAATAGCTTGAAATTTTTGAAGCAATTTTTTCATCTTCGTTTGAAACTTCTTTCTTCGCTTCAACTTCTTCTTTAACAGCAGAAACCACATCAGAGAGGTCTGCTGTTCCTTGACGATTTTGAACAACCGTCTTTTTAGCCACTTCAATAATCGCATTACGCTCTTCTTCAGTGATTTCACCATTTTGTTCTCTCTCAGCCGCACGGACAGCTTTAACCACTTGGCTTAATTCAAGTGTTGCTTCCATAGCAGATTGTGACTTAGGCACACCAAGATTAATTGTATCATCCACACCACGTTCTGCTAAATGGTCAGCTTTACGCACTGTTTCTTCATGGATTGGCTCAATATTAACCCGAGCACGTTTCTTTCCAAATCCTAAGAAACCCTTTTTTTCTTTTTGTTCAATATGAATATGAACATTTTCACGCTTAACATTTAAGCGATTTAAGCCACGTTCGATTGCATCTTCGACCGTTTCACCAGTAAAAATAGCCATAATAAAACTACTCCTGTCATATGATAAAGCCTATTGACAATTTCTAGCACAACTTCCAAATTAAAATAAAAACTGCCAATGGTATTTTTTATTTTTTTCTTGCTTTCTTCAATGCTTTTTCGCGAGCTTTAATTTTGTCTTTTTCGACCTGTACCTTAGCTTCACGCGCCGCAATAATTTTGTATGGATTTGCCAACAACATTGTTTGGAATACTTGGAAAGCATTAGAGATTACCCAGTAGAGTGCAATCCCAGCAGCAAAGTTAACCCCCATAATCAAGATGAAAATAGGCATGATATAAGTCATTGAAGTTGTCATTGCATTTCTTTCTGGAGCAGATTTCATCATCAAGTATGAACTCAAGAAAGTAAAGACCGCAGCCAATATAGGCAAAATAAAAGTAGGGTCTTTAGCACCAATTTCAAACCATAGGAAAGTTCCGTGTTTCAAAAAGTCCACACGAGACAAGGCTTGATAAAGTGCCCATAGCACTGGCATTTGAACAACTAGTGGTAAACAACCCATGTAAGGGTTGACTTTATTTTCTGCATAAAGTTTTTGAATTTCCTCGTTCATCAAACGACGAGATTCCATATCTTTGCTTGGGTATTTAGCCTGAATTTTTTTGATTTCTGGCTGAATTTCTTGCATACGTTGGCTAGATTTGATTTGGATATTCATCAAGGGAAGCAATGCTGCCCGAATAACAATCGTGAATAAAATAATACCAACTCCGGTCAAACCACCAAATGACAAGAAACGAATAACCTGTGCAAAGCCATATACAATTTGGTCCCAAAGGTTGGTTGAACTACTTGTCACAGCTGTTGTTCCACAAGCTGTAAGCAACAAAAGAGCCGCCCCTGCCATTGCGATCAAACTAAATTTCTTTTTCAATCGTTTTCTCCATCCACATAGATTTTTGACAACTTCAAAACGTGTTTTAGATTTTTCTTTACTTCCTCAAAACTGAGTGTTTCAACACCCGAACGTGCAATAATTACAAAATCTTCATCTGTCAAATAAGGCTTAAATTCAGCAATGGCATGGCGTAAAAGACGTTTAATTCGATTACGTAAAACCGCATGACCAAGCTTTTTGCTTACTGATAGACCTACACGAAAATGAGGTTGATTTGTGTTTAATTTATAGACCACAAATTTTTTATTGGCAAAGCTATGTTTCGCTGAAAAAATTTGGTCAAAATCCTTTGAGCGTTTAACGCGATATGTTTTTTTTATAGCCAAGCCACTCTCTCCCATTTTAGAAATTATCGTATTAATTTTATCATAAACTTGCTAAAAAGTCACTATATCACTTGAAAACGTTCTATATAGAACGAAGGGATTATCAGTTACATTTAGCATTTAAAAATACCATGTATTTAACAAGGTATTTTTAAATATTTTCTGGATTATCTAGACGACTAAGCAGATGATCGACCATGTAAGTAAAGGATTCTTCTTTAGAAATTGATCCAGACTGACGGAAATATCCTAATTGTGTTAAAGTGATAAATCCATGAAGCGTTGAGCGAAACATCCGACTGATATGAAAATTTTCTTCTTCTGACAAATGAAAATTTTCCAAGCTTCGACGAACCAAACGAATATTTTCTTTTGCCAAATATTCAAGTTCCCCATTATTTGTTTGGTGTATTACATTAATCAGTTCATAAACTGCTTCATATTTTTCAGCGAATCTTTTATAACTCTCAGCATAAGCCCTAAGTGCTGCCAAAGGAGTTAGTCCCACCATTGCATGAGTTAGTTCATAGTTTAATTCTTTTTGGAGGTAGACTGCCGTTGCCACACGTACTTCTTCCATATTTTTAAAATGATTATAAAGTGACGGAGCTTTAATTCCAAAATACTCAGCTAAGCGCGGAAAACTAACATTAGAGAGACCAATTTTACCAGCTAGTTCAATAGTAGCTTGAACGATTTTATCACGAGTCAATGCAATCCTTGCCATAATTGGATTCCTTTCAATACTTTCGATGCTGAAAGTTTACTCGAAGTTTGAACTTTTATAGTCGATTCAAACTATCTTACTATCAGTATAAAACTATTCTCAATCTTTTTCAAGCAATGATTCGTCATTGACAAACTATGAACAATAGTTTTATAATATTATTATGAATACATCAAGAAAGAAGGACATTCATTCATGAAAGAATCATGGCAACGAAATTTAATTGTCCTTTGGTTTGGGACATTTATGACGGGGATAGGTTCAAGTCTTATTGATAGGTTCAAGTCTTATCGCCCCTTTTATATCACTTTACATCAGTACACTTGGCCATTACTCAAAAACGGAATTAAACATCTGGTCAGGCTTGGTCTTCTCATCCACCTTTATTGTTTTAGCAATCGTTTCTCCCCTTTGGGGAAGATTAGCTGACCAGAAAGGTCGGAAATTGATGCTCTTACGCGCTTCTCTTGGGATGGCAATTTCAATTTCATTAATGGCTTTTGTTACAGCTGCTTGGCAATTGCTTATTTTACGCATGCTACTTGGGGCCTTTTCTGGTTTTGTCTCTAATTCAATGGCCTTAATGGCCAGTTCTGCACCAAAGGAAAAATCAGGGGCCGTCTTATCGCTCCTTACAACAGGATCTGTTGCTGGAACTCTTATCGGTCCAATCATTGGCGGAATACTTGTTAATATAACTGGTTATCGTCGCGTTTTTAGCGTCACAGGAATCATTATGTTTCTCGTCTTTTTCCTTGCTTTATTTTTTGTCAAAGAAACATTTAAGCCCGTTGAGAAGAAAAACATGCTTTCCTATAAACAAGTTTGGGAAGTTGTTACCCACCCAGCCATTATTTGGGGCATGTTTTTTGCAACCCTCATTACTCAAATGACCAATCAATCGATTAATCCAGTTCTTTCACTCTATGTCCAAGAACTTATGCATGGTCAAGGAAACATTACTTTCATGGCCGGAATTGTCGCTGCTGCCCCAGGAATCGTTACATTAGTGGCTGCTCCATTCTTAGGTCGTCTAGGTGATAAAGTTGGTCAAAGAAAAATCCTTGGTTTTGGACTTTTCTTTTCACTAATCGTCTTCTCAATCACAGCAATGACAACTAATGTTTGGTTTTTAATTGTTATGAGACTACTTGTCGGAGTCTCTGATGCGGCAATTCTCCCTTCAGTTCAAGCCATCTTAGCAAAAAAATCTCCTCAAGCTATTACTGGTCGAATTTTCTCTTATAATCAATCTGCTCAATCAATTGGTGCTTTTGCAGGTCCCTTACTTGGTTCAGCTATTGCTGGCTTTATTGACTATCGCTATGTCTTTGTGGGTTCAGCAATTCTGGTTGTCTTTAATTTAATAAACTACTTTACACATACTAAATCACTTGCTGTAAAAAACTAATTATAAAAAAGAACTTCAAATTTGAAGTTCTTTTTTTGCTTCTTCTATTTGTTTTTTAACTGATTCAAATCCTGTACCACCTAGAGAATTTCTTCTTGAAACTGCCGTTCTTGATTTTAAAACTTCATAAACATCTTCATTGATTAATGGAGATAGCATTTGATAATCTTGTAAATTTACATCTTGGAGGTAAATTCCTTTTTTTATACAATCTAACACTAAGAGACCCACTAATTCATGAGCTTTTCTAAAAGGAAGACCCTTTGTTGCAAGGTAATCAGCCAACTCTGTTGCATTAGAAAAATCTTGTTCAGTTGATTTTTCCATGTTTACACGGTTTACAGTTAAAGTTGACAACATCCCATTCATAACTGTTAAAGAAGTTATTATAGTATCAGCACTATCAAACATTCCTTCTTTATCTTCTTGCAAATCTTTGTTATAAGCTAAAGGTAAACCTTTCATCACAGTCAATAAAGCTGTAAGATTTCCATAAACGCGGCCTGTTTTTCCTCTGATTAATTCTGCCATATCTGGATTCTTCTTCTGTGGCATAATAGAAGAACCCGTAGAATATGCATCAGACAGACTGACAAATTTGAATTCATGACTAGACCATAGTAAAAGTTCCTCACAAAATCTTGATAAGTGCATCATTAACAAACTTGCATTTGAGAGAAATTCTAAAATAAAGTCACGGTCACTGACCGCATCCATTGAATTATCATAAGCCTTCTCAAAACCAAGTAATTTTGTCGTCAACATTCTATCAATCGGAAACGTTGTCCCAGCTAGAGCTGCCGCTCCTAAAGGATTCATATCTGTATGCTTAACATTAAATTCAAAACGTTCAAAATCACGTGTCAGCATTTGATAATAAGCCATTAGATGTTGACCAAAGGAAATCGGTTGTGCATGTTGTAAATGAGTATAACCAGGCATAATAGTGTCAATTTGGTTTACAGCGAGCTTTACAATTGTTTCTCTTAACCCTTTTAAAGCTTCTAAAACGGCCTCTAAGATACTTTTGAGGTATAGATGCATATCTGTTGCCACTTGATCATTTCTAGAGCGAGCCGTATGCAATTTACCAGCTAGTGGACCAATTTCTTGATGAAGATAAGATTCCATATTCATATGGATATCTTCATTTTCCATCTTGAATTCAATTTGGCCATTAAGAAGCTTTTCTTCTACTTTTTTCAGACCTTCGGCAATTTTTTGGGATTCCTCGGTAGTAATAATTCCTGTTTCACCCAACATCTTTACATGAGCTAATGAGCCTTTTAAATCAAAAGGAGCAAGTCGTTGCTCAAATTTAATTGATGCTCCAAATTCTTCCGTTTGTTTATCTAGTGACGCCTCAAAACGTCCTCCCCAAAGTTTTTCTACCATTCTCTTACTTTCCAAATTTTCCTATAGCTATTATTTGAGATTTACTTGAGCATTGACTTGAGTAGGTAGACCCCACAATTTAATAAATCCAACTGCCGCTGCTTGGTCAAACTCATCTGCAGCAGTATATGTTGCTAATTTTTCGCTGTAAAGCGAATTAGTTGATTTACGTCCCACTGGTGTTGCTAAACCTTTATATAATTTAATTTTTACAATCCCGTTAACTACTTTTTGAGTTTCATCAAGATAAGCGATCAAAGCCTTAGTAGCAGGATTGAACCACAAACCATTGTAAATCAAGTTTGCTAATTCATTTTCAAGAACTGGTTTAAAATGTGCAAGTTCTCGAACGAAAGTTAAATCTTCCAAATCTTTATGTGCTTTTAATAAAGTAATGGCAGCAGGACATTCATAAAATTCACGGGATTTAATCCCAACCAGGCGATTTTCAATATGGTCAATCCGACCAATTCCATGTTTTCCTGCAATAATATTCACTTCTTTAATGATTTCATGCAATTCTAAGCTTTTTCCATTTAAGGCGATTGGTAATCCTTCTTTAAACTCAACCTCGATATATTCAGCTTCGTTTGGAGCGTCCTCCACAGAATTAGTCATAAAGAAAGCATCCTCTGGACAAGTATTCCAAGGATTTTCAAGAACACCAGCTTCAATCGCACGTCCCCATAAATTCATGTCAATTGAGTAGGGATTGTCTAAATCAGCAGGAATAGGAACACCATTTTGATTGGCATATTCGATTTCTTCTTCACGAGCCCAATGCCACTCACGAACTGGAGCAATGACTTCAAGCTCAGGCGCAAGAGAATGGATGGCTACTTCAAAACGCACTTGGTCATTTCCTTTTCCTGTACAACCATGAGCAATAGCCGTTGCCCCTTTTTCTTTGGCTACTTCTACTAATTTTTGAGCAATCAAAGGGCGACTCAAAGCGGATACTAAAGGATATTTATTTTCATACATTAAATTTCCTTTGAGTGCAGCTCCAACAAATATTTTAGCGAATTCTTCCTTGCAATCCAAAACAACAGATTCCACTGCCCCTACTTGAAGCGCCTTATCATGAATAAAATTCAAGTCTTTTCCTTCACCAACGTCCATGCAGGCAGCAATGACGTCAAATCCTTTATCAGTCAACCATTTTACAGCAACACTTGTATCCAATCCACCTGAATATGCCAAGACAATTTTTTTGTTTCCCATCATTTTTCTTCTTTCAAATTAATATAAATGCAATTGTACAGCATATTTATTCATTTGTCAACATTTTTGTATAAATATGCGTTTTATTTTCATTCTAGCAATTTCATATTATTTCAAGAAGAGAATCAACTGTGATATAATTAATTTAGATAAAGGAGTGGAGCCATGGCAGAGTGGTAATGCAGCGGACTCGAAATCCGTCGAACCGTGTAAAGCGGCGCAGGGGTTCAAATCCCCTTGACTCCTTTTATAAATAGATTTTTCTACCCTATTTGAAAAAATTATAGAAAATCCAGTGACCAATACGCTTACTCCTTTTCCTCCTGACTGTATAAGATTACGTCAGGAGGTTTTTTTATTCAAAAAAATTTTCGTTGATGAAAAAAACTACCACTTTTTGCAAGGTAGTAGTTATAAATATAATAAAATTGAAAGTTTTATTTAGATTTTACTGAAATTTTTTCTGTTTAAGAATAGTGATAAAAATCCGGTTCCCAGTAGAATAATCGCAGAGATATAATATGGAAATAAATGGTTAAGGTCAAACATATAACCCGCGTGCCATTGGCCCTAAAATATTTCCAAAACTCGTAAAGGCTGAGTTCAAGCCATTGATTGCCCCTTGCCGATTGCCCGCATGCTTTGAAAGATAGGTTGTTACAGCCGGTCTAAATAAATCAAAGGCCAGAAAAACAACAAATGTAGAAAGAGCAACGACTAAATTTGATTTTGTAAAGGCAATAACAGCAATGAAGATTGCACTGGCAAAGAAAGTTAATTGAATCAAGCCAAGTTCACCAATTTTATTGACGATTGCATCAAATAAGAAAAGTTGGAAAAAGAGGGCTAAAATTCCACTCACTGTAATTACCAAAGCAATTTCACTCATACTAAAACCAAAGTTAATACTTGCCATGATACTATAAATTGACTCAAAGGCCTGTAAACCAAATGATGAAATCAAAATTATAATAAAGAGTGAACCAAATAATGGATTTTTGAGAATATCAAGAAATGAAACTTTTTCGATTTCTTGATGACTTTCAATTGTGCGCTCTGGTTCTCTTAAAATTGTGATAGTTAAAATAAAACCAAGGAAAGCTAAAATTGCTGCAACATAAAAAGGAACACGTATTCCAAAATGGGCAATAAAACCACCCACTCCAGGACCAATAATAAAGCCACCACTGATTGCTGCTGAAACAAGTCCCATCGCTTTAGGACGTTCGGCAATTGTGGTCATATCAGCCACGTAAGCAGTAACTGAAGGCATGAGCATCGCAGCTGCGATCCCCCCTAGCGCTCGCGAAATATAAAAACCTGTTTTCGCTTGTGCTAAACCAAATAAAAGTTCAGAAAAAGAAAAAATAATCATTCCAATGGCAATGAGTTTTTTGCGCCCAATTTTATCAGATAAAGCACCAGCGACTGGTGAAGCAACCAATTGAGCAATTGCAAAAATAGAAATCATCATTCCCATTGTTGTTCCTGAAAAGTGCATTTGTTCTTTAAGGGTTGGCAAAACAGGAATGACTAAACCTGCACCCAAAAATACTAAAAAGAGATTAGAAATTGCTAAATTCATCATGCTTTTTTTGTTTTTCATTTTTTCCTCCTCATTAAAAATAGCAAATAGATTATTCTATTGCTATTTCTTTTATTTTTTACCAATTCTCTTATTATATCATGAAATCTATATACTAAAAAATTAAAAGACTGTATCATCTTTAGTGACCGCTTGTTACTTTTATTCCAATAATACCCACGACTAAACAGGCAATGAAAAGCCAAGTTAATGGTGGGACTTTATCTTTGAATAGAATAAGTCCGATTAAGATTGAGCCAACGGCTCCAATCCCCGTCCAAATTGGGTAAGCAATCCCTAAAGGTAATTTTTTTAGAGCTAGCGCAAGAAAACCAAAGCTAGCAATCATTCCGATGATTGTCAGTAGTGTAAACTTCAAATTTGAAAAGCCGTGGCTCAACTTCATTGTTGTTGCCCAAGCCACTTCAAATGTTCCCGCTATAAGTAAATAAATCCAAGTCATTTTTGCCTCCTCAGCTAAAAAAAGAACGACCATCTACATTTCTTCTCAGACCTACTGAAATGCAAACAATCGTTCATACGATTTAACTCCCGGTGGAGTATTTATTCTATTTTCTTCATTCTATCACACTTTTATTAAAAAAGCTAAATTTATTTTTTAGAGTTGAATGATTAAATCTATTATTAAAACAGAGAATCTTTTAATTTTGGTTTTATATTGAATTTCATGTATAATAAAATTCATGAAAAAATTTAGAAAAAAACAAATCTGGCGTGTGATAATTGGCCTTTTTGCTCTTCTTTTAGTTATTAATTTAGGAGCAACTTTATATTTTTATCAAATTGCCTGTGTTCGAAATAATCAACAGATTGGTCAGGTCAAAAGTAGCAGTCCTAATTATTCTTTAGTACAAAAATTCGATAAATTATCAAAAAGTACTGAGTCAATTAAAAATGATGGTCTGAAACTTGATGCATGGTATGTTCCAGCCGAGCACAAAACTAATAATACAGTAATCGTGGTACATGGTTTTCGCCAAGATAAGTCGGCTATGCGTCAGTATGGTCAACTTTTTCATGAATTAGGTTATAATGTGCTCATGCCAGATAATCGTGGGGCCGGTCAGTCGGAAGGCAAATTCATCACTTTTGGTTATCATGACAAATTTGATATCATTGCTTGGGCTAACTATTTAACTGACAAGAATCCTGAGAGTCAAATCAGTCTTTATGGACTGTCCATGGGAGCTTCTACAGTAATGATGGCTTCCAGCGAAAAATCTTTGCCTTCGTCAGTAAAAAATATTATTGAAGATTGTGGATATACCAACGCTTGGGATGAAATTACTTATCAAGCAAAAGAAAGTTATAATATTCCACCTTTCCCACTCGTTTATAGTGTTTCTCTTGAAAGTAAATTGCGACAAGGTTGGTTTTTCCAAGAGGCTAGTGCTACAAAAGCACTGACAAAAGATAAACTTCCTATTCTATTGATTCATGGAAGTAATGATACTTATGTCCCTACTTCGATGGTTTACGAAAATTATAAAGCTGTCAAAAAAGGAACGCCAAAAGAATTATTGGTTATCAAAGGGGCTGCTCACGCCAAATCATTTGAAACAAATCCTGAACTTTACCGCCAAACAATTTCAAAATTTATGAAAGCTTATAATCCATAATTTACTATGAATCTTGTCAGTAAATTACGAGTTAATTCTTGACAGAGAACAATGAAAATGGTATTATATTTAGGTACTGTTTTCGCGGTGGTGGCGGAATTGGCAGACGCGCAGGATTAAGGATCCTGTCGGGAATTTTCTTGGTGCGGGTTCAAGTCCCGCCCACCGCACTAATAAAACTCAGCTAAGGCTGAGTTTTTTTGTCTCATTTTTTACTGACAGAACGCTCCTCAAACCTTTCTACTTCTGTCAGTAAATAAAAAGTGACTTTACATACGTTTCATTTGCCTCTCCTTTATTTTCCTATTTTTTTATTATCTTTTTTTATGGTAAAATAGAGAGGTGTTGAAAGGCTTTCAACAAAATTTCTAAAAGAGGTAATATTTCCATGATGAATATGCAATCAATGATGAAACAAGCACAAAAACTTCAAAAGCAAATGCAAGTTTCACAAGAAGAAATTGCCAATACAACTTTTGTTGGTAAATCTGCTCAAGACCTTGTAACTGTTGAATTTTCAGGTGACCGCACTTTGAAATCTCTCGACATCAAACCTGATGTGATTGATCCTGAAGATCCTGAAACTTTACAAGATATGGTTACTGATGCTGTTAATGATGCGCTAAGCCAAATCGAAAAAGTTACTGAACAAAAACTTGGAAAATTCACTAAAGGATTACCATTTTAAGCATGTATGAGTTACTGACAGATTTTTTGTCAGTAACTTTTTTACTGACCAAAAGGCAATGTCAGCAACCAAAAAGTTGTCACTAAAAGTAAAATATAATTCAATATCAGAATAATATATTTTTGTTTAGTCCAATAAATAGAATTTGAGGTCATCACCCGTTGAATTAGATTAGGCAAGGCCATCAAAATTGGTAGGGCAATAATATTAAAAACTGAACCGCTAGTTTGCTTACTCGTCAAAATAAGCCAGAAATTAATATTAATTTGGCTAGGTAAAATCAATATCAAAATGAGACTGTAACCTACTTCTCCAACTAACCAGTAATCAAAAAAATTTAATTTTGTCATTTCTCTCCACTTATCATTATTGTACGTTTTAACATTAAAATAATACAAAAAACTTATCCACGTGGATAAGTTTTTCTGTCAGTAAATTTGTTGTTGATAAATAGATTACAAAAAATCCTGTCAGAACTGACAGGATTCATTTATTCAAATCAATTGAAAAGATTATTTAGTGTATTCTTCAACGAGGGCAATAACTTCTTCCATTGTTGCACATTCGCTCAAAGCTTTGCTAGACAATTCTTCCATTTTCTTAGAATCCAAACGTTTCATAAGTGAACGAGTTTGGAGTACTGATGTTGCTGACATAGAGAATTCGTCAAGCCCCATACCCATAAGCAATGGTACAGCAGTTTGGTCGCCGGCCATTTCACCACACATACCAGCCCATTTACCTTCAGCGTGAGCTGCTTTGATTACATTGTTAATCAAACGAAGGATTGATGGATTGTAAGGTTGGTAAAGGTAAGAAACTTGTTCATTCATACGGTCTGCAGCCATTGTATATTGGATGAGGTCGTTTGTACCAATTGAGAAGAAATCAACTTCCTTAGCAAATTGGTCTGCAAGCATTGCTGCTGCTGGAATCTCAATCATGATACCTACTTCGATACCATCTGCAACTGGAACACCTTCAGCAATCAATTTTGCTTTTTCTTCGTCATAAATCTTCTTAGCTGCACGGAACTCAGTTACGAGAGCAACCATTGGGAACATGATACGAAGTTGTCCGTGTACAGAAGCACGCAAAAGTGCACGCAATTGTGTACGGAACATTCCGTCACCAGCTGTTGAAAGGCTGATACGAAGTGCACGCCATCCGAGGAATGGGTTCATTTCTTTAGGAAGATCAAAGTAAGGCAATGTTTTGTCACCACCGATGTCCATTGTACGGACAACAACTGGTTTACCGTTCATTCCTTCAAGTACAGCTTTATATGCTTCGTATTGGTCATCTTCTGTAGGGAAATCTTGTGCATCCATGTACAAGAATTCTGTACGATAAAGACCAATTGCTTCAGCACCGTTATCGTTAACACCTTCAACGTCTTTAGGTGTTCCGATATTAGCAGCAAGCTCATAATGACGTCCGTCAGCTGTAACAGTTTCAGCGTCTTTAAGAGCAGCCCATTCTGCTTTTTGAGCAGCATAAGCTTCACCAGCTTTGTGGAATTCGCTTTGTTGTTCAGTAGATGGATCAAGGATTACTTCACCAGTCAATCCTGAAACAGCCAAAAGTTGACCTTCAGAAACAAGTTCAGTAATATTATTTGTTCCAAGAACAGCAGGAATTTCCAAAGTACGAGCCATAATTGCAGAGTGAGAAGTACGTCCACCAATGTTAGTAACAAAGGCTTTAACGAATTTCTTGTCCAATTGAGCTGTATCAGATGGTGTCAAGTCTTCTGCTACGATGATTACTTCTTCATCGATAAGCGCTGGACTTGGCAATTTAACACCAAGAAGGTGAGCCAAAACACGTTTTGTAACGTCTTTAATATCAGCTGCACGTTCTTGCATATAAGCATTATCAGTCATTCCTTCAAAGATACCGATAAACATATCAGTTACTTCTTTGAGGGCTGATTCAGCGTTAACTTTTTTGTCGTTGATTACTGCTTTAATTTGAGCAGTCATATCTGGGTCAGCGAGGACCATCATATGAGCGTCAAATACAGATGCTGCTTCTTCACCAAGGGTTGTTACTGCTTTGTCCTTAATAAGTTGAAGCTCGCTTTGAGATGTAGCAAGTGCTGCATCAAGGCGAGCTTCTTCATTAGCTGTATCAGCAATTGTCTTTGTTTCGAAAGACAAATCTGGTTGGACAAGCAAGTATGCCTTAGCTACTGCTACACCTGATGATGCGGCGATACCTTTAAGCATAGTTGTCATGATTATTCTGCGAGTCCTTCTTTAGTCATTGTTTCAGCGATTGTTGAGATTGCATCGTCAGCATCTGCACCTTCAGCTGAAATAGTAACGTCAGCGCCTTGACCAACACCGAGTGACATAACACCCATGATTGATTTAAGGTTTACTGATTTACCTTTGTATTCCAAAGTGATTTCTGATGTGAATTTTGAAGCTGTTTGCACAAGCAATGTAGCTGGACGTGCATGGATACCAGTTTCTGCAACGATGTGGAATTCTTTAGATGCCATTTTTATGGTTCTCCTTAGATGTTTTTTCATTTTTATTGACGATATCTAAAATATCTATCACTCTTGAAATTGTACCACAAAACGAAAGGGTTTGCAATATCTGCTGTTAATTTTTCATTATTTTTTTCATGGCTGCTTTTGAATGGTTGCTAGACTTTGATTTCTTTTATCATCAAATAAGTATTTTTTATATTATTTCCCTGAAGAAAATGAGCTGAAAAAAAGCTGTCAGTTCTGACAGCTTTCATTTTTAGTTATTTTTGTTTTCAGCTTCGTAAATTTCTTGAACAAGCGCTTCTGTTTTATCCCAACCTAAACATGGGTCAGTAATTGATTTACCAAATACTTCTGGTTTATCTTGGCGACCATCTTCTAGGTAAGATTCAATCATGAAGCCACGAACATTTTGGCGAATTTTATCATCCCAGTCACGATTAACTAAGGTTTGACGAACAATACGGATTTGTTCCATAAATTTCTTACCAGAGTTATCATGGTTTGTATCAATGACAATAAAAGGATTTTTCAAGCCCATTTTTTCATAAATTTCAATTGTATCAAGCAAGTTATCAGTGTAGTAGTTTGGATGGTATTTTCCATTTTCATCTTGTCCACCACGCAAAATCGCATGTGCTAAAGGATTTCCTGATGTTTGAACTTCTGCACGGCCAAAGAGGAAATCTTGTGATTGTTGAGCGGCGTAAATTCCATTAAACATCACTTTCAAATTTCCTGATGTTGGATTTTTCAAACCAGTTGGCACATCAATCCCAGAAGCAACAAAACGGTGTTGTTGATTTTCAACAGAACGTGCACCAATCGCATGGTAGCTGACCAAATCATCTACCATTGGAAGATTTTCTGGGTAAAGCATTTCATCAGCAGTTGTCAAACCAGTTTCAGTGATGACCTTGTAATGTAAATCACGAACCATTTTGATTCCATTGATTAAATCAGTATGACCGTCAGCATCTGGTTCGTGAATCAATCCTTTATAGCCATCGCCATTTGTACGAGGTTTTGCAGTATAGACACGCATGACCATAAAAATTTTATCTTTAACTGTTTCTTGAAGTTTAGCTAAACGGCGAGCATATTCTAAAACTGCTTCTTCATTGTCTGACGAACATGGCCCAATAATCAAGAGTAAACGGTCATCTTCACCTTTTATAATTGCTTCAAGTTCTTTATCCCGTTGCAATTTTTTTTCTTGTTGCTCACTGTTGAGATGTCCCAACATCTTAATCGCATCAATATTTATCTTAGGACTTATTTCTTTAAAACTCATTCCAATTCCTCGTATTTCGCTTTGTTATTTTATCTATTGTATCAAAAATTTATTTAATTCTATACTTATTTGCGTCCATTAATATAAAAAAATTTACTGACAGAGCTGTCAGTAAATTAATTGGCCTTTTAGGCAATATGTGTACGTCCGTGACAATTTTTAAACTTCTTACCAGAACCACAAGGACAAAGGTCGTTACGACCAACATTTTCAAATGAAATTTCTTCACTAACAGAATGTTCAGTATCAACATTTGTAATATTTTCTTGTGAAGCTGTGGTTGTCATTCTTGGCGCTTCCTGACGGATTGCCGTTTGTGGTTGAATTTGAGCTTTCATCATCAAACGAGTCACTTCAAATTCAATCGCACCAATCATATTATTGTACATTTTATATGATTCTTCTTGATATTCAACAATAGGATTATTTTGGGCATAACCACGAAGTCCTACTGATTGACGCATTTGGTCAAGCGCATCAATGTGTTCCGACCAGTTATTATCAACAACTCGTAAGATAACTGCACGTTGGAATTCCAACTGACGTTCTGGGTCAGATAATTTTTCCATTTGTGAAGCATAACGAGCTTTGACTTTATCAAAAATCAAATCTTTCATTGCTTGTACTGACAAGCCTGTCAGTTCAGACAATTCAATGCCATCTTCTGGCAACATTGTATTGTGCAATGTTTGCAAGAGATTTTTGACATTTTCTTCATCTTTAAGACTTCCTGCAAGTTCATGACCATCCACTTGACGATCAATTGTTCGCTTGAACATGCCCATCAAAACAGGAGTCATATCTTCTGTAGCCAAGATAACTTCCTGACGTTGCGCATAAATAACTTCACGTTGCTCACGGATGACATCATCATATTGCAAGACTTGTTTACGAGAATCGTAGTTATTTCCTTCGACACGTTTTTGTGAACTTTCAATCTGACGAGTAATCAACCCAGATTTGATGACAGCATCTTCACCAGAAATACGCATTCTATCTAGGAAAGCTGAAACACGTTCCGAACCAAAACGTTTCATTAATTCATCTTCAAGAGAAAGATAGAATTGTGAAACCCCTGGGTCACCTTGACGTCCAGAACGACCACGTAATTGATTATCAATACGACGAGATTCATGACGCTCAGTACCAATAACAGCAAGACCTCGGAATTCAGGGTCTGCATGATCAATTACACCAGGCCCAAGCTTGATATCAGTCCCACGACCGGCCATGTTGGTCGCAATCGTTACTGCTCCTTGTTGACCCGCATTCATGATGATTTGTGCTTCACGGAAGTGATTTTTCGCATTCAAAACTTCGTGAGGAATTTTTGCTTCAACCAATTTCTTAGAAATCAATTCGGAAGTTTCGACAGCAACAGTACCAATCAATATTGGTTGACCTTCAGCATGACGACGTTTAATATCATCAATAACTGCTTTAAATTTAGCTTCCAAAGTTGGGTAAAGTAAATCTGGATGATCTAAACGTTGAACAGGACGGTTGGTTGGAATTGGTGTGATTTTGAATGTTATAAATCTCACGGAATTCTTCTTCTTCGGTTTTAGCAGTCCCTGTCATCCCTGACAGTTTTTTATACATCCGGAAGTAGTTTTGAATTGTAATTGAAGCCATTGTTTTTGATTCATCTTGAATTGGCACAGCTTCTTTAGCTTCAATTGCTTGGTGAAGACCATCAGAATAGCGACGTCCAGGCATCGTACGTCCAGTAAATTGGTCAATAATCAAAACTTCTTGGTTTTCATCAACCATATAGTCGATGTCGTGAAGCATGATAAAGTTGGCACGTAAAGCATTATCTACAAAGTGAGTTAAGGCAACATTTTCCATATCATAAAGATTTTCGATTTGGAAGAATTTTTCGGCCTTATCAATTCCTTCTTCAGTTAAGGAAATTGTTTTTGATTGTAAATCAATCTTGTAATCGTCGCCTTCTTCATATTCAGAAGTAGCAACATTCAAGTTTTGACCTTTTAATGTCTTAGTAAATTGGTCAGCACGATAGTAAAGTGCTGATGAACTTTCAGCTTGTCCAGAAATAATCAAAGGTGTTCTGGCTTCATCGACCAAGATTGAGTCAACTTCATCAACAAGAGCATAGTTCAATGGCTTTTGAACCATATCTTCGGCACGTGTCACCATGTTATCACGAAGATAATCAAAGCCAAGCTCAGCTGATGTTGAATAAGTGATGTCACAGTTGTAAGCTTCTCGTTTTTCTTCTGGTGATTTTGAATTCAAGTTCAAACCAACAGTCAAACCAAGCCAGCTGTAAAGTTCACCCATTTCAGTCATATCACGTGTTGCCAAATATTCATTGACAGTAACAACGTGAACGCCTTTACCTGACAAAGCGTTAAGATAAACTGGCATTGTCGCAGTTAAAGTTTTACCTTCACCAGTACGCATTTCGGGAACGTCACCATTATGTAAGACAATCCCACCCATAATTTGAACGTGGAAAGGGTATAAGCCAAGCACACGGCGGGCTGCTTCACGACAGACAGCAAATGCTTCATAGAGAAGATCATCAAGACTTTCTCCTTTTGCAATACGTTCTTTTAATTCGGGAGTTTTGGCTTTCAATTGCTCATCAGTCAAATGTTCCATTTCATCAGCGAAACTTTCAACTTGAAGCGCCATTCTATTGAGTTTTTTGAGCTCTTTTTTGTCGTTTTCGACAAGTTTTCTAATAATATTCGGCATAATTTCTCTTTCACAAAAATAAGTGGATATTACCATTAATTGTAACACTTTTACATAGCTTTTACAAACTGAAATACCACAAATAATTCGAATTTAATTCGTTTTCATGTTGACAAGCAACAAAATTAAGTTTATAATGTTGCTTATCAACAAAAAAGGAAGAAGAATAAAAAAATGACAACTTTACTTATAATTTTAGCTCACCCACATACTGACGACTTTAGCTGGTCTCTTGCTACAGTAGAAGAATTCAAAAAATCTTATCAAGAGTCTCATCCTTTAGATAAAATAATCATCCGTGATTTATTTTCAGAAAAGGTCCCAGCTCTTGATAATGAAACTTTTGCTGCTTGGAAACGTAATAAATATGCTCCTGATACACTGAGTGCTGATGATAAAAATTTACTACATCGACACGAAGAATATTTAGAAGAATTTCTATCAGCTGACAAATATGTTTTCGTCAACCCTATGTACAACGGCTTTGTCACTGCTGAATTGAAACAATATATTGATGTTATTGCTGTGCCTAGAAAACTTTTCCGTTATACTGAAAATGGTCCGATTGGCTTACTTGAAGGAAAAAAATCGCTTCATATTCAATCAGCCGGAGGATTTTATCATAATGAACAAGACCCAACACATATGGCTAACGATTTAGGTGCTGCTTATATTGACCAAACAATGAAAATGGTAGGACTTACTGACGAGAACCGTCAACAACTTTTCGTAGAAGGATATGCTCGCTACCCAGAACGTGCGGATGAATTAAAAGAAAAAGCATTTACCAGTGCAGAAAATTTTGGGAAAGCCTTCTAATTCCCTTTTATTGTATAATGTAAGCATGGATAAGATGACCTCAGCAGACCTAAACCAACAAATCTCAAAAGAATTGCATGAGTTACGACATGCAACTGACAATCGTTCTCAGGAAAGAAGCTGGATTTTAGCTCAATTAGATAATGATAAATTGGAAAAAGAAGTTTTGACTTTGTCAGTTGTTGCCCTTCACATTTTGTCAGCTTTGACCAAAGAAGATTTAACCGGTATTGAATTAGCCACAAAATTATCCGTCACTCGTGGCGGAGTGACTCGTGCTGTCCAAAATTTAATCAAATATCAGTTTTTAACTACTTATCAATCTGAAAGTGATAAAAAGAAAATTTTCTATCACCTGACAGTCAAAGGTCGAAAAGTAGCGACCATTCACGATAAAATGCATAAAATCATGGATATTAAACTTGGGCAAATTTTCGATAAATATAATGAACAAGAAAAATCAATTATTTTGAGCTTTCTGTCTGATTTCAATCTGACAGAAGCAGGACTTTTTGATTCAGAATAAGTCAAAAAAAAACCTAGCAAATCAATTTGCTGGAGTTTTTTTATTTTGCTTCATAATGAAAATCTGGGTTCAATTCTTTATCAAGCTCTGCAAAAGCAACTTCCATTCGACGGTTAACTTCGGCAATGCCTGCTTCATCCATTTTTTTAATATCTGAAATATCAATTGGATGTCCAATATTTATTGAAACTTTTTGACGTTTGAAAACACCTTTCATCGTCAAAGGCCCTTGATAGACGGCAGGTACAATTCGGACTTTTGCCATTTTAGCAATGACCGCAACGCCACCTTTCATCTCTGCACTATGACGACTTCCTGATGGAAACATAATCATTGATTTATCTGATTCTTTAAGCATTTTAACCGCATGTTTTAAAGGCTTAGTTCCTGGATTTTCGCGGTCAACTGGAAAGGCACCACACATTTTAATCCACCAACCCCCAAATCCTTTAAACAATTCTTTTTTCGCCATGAAAATAAATTGTTTAGGACGAGTTGCAAAAGCAAACCAAACTGGCTCCCAAGCCATTCGGTGAGGGGCTGACTAATATATAATTTTCATCTTTAGGAATTCGGTCAACATTGTAGTATTTACTTTTTCCATTCAAAATGAAAAGTAAAAAAGCGACAAGATTGCGTAAAAAGACATAAAAGATTCGGTGTTGTTTTTCATATTCTTTCATTTTTGGGTAATTTACTCCTCATATCATAGTTGCTGATAACTTCCCTATTTTAACTTATTTTAGTAATTTTAGCAATTTTTGTCAGCTCCAAAATGATGACAAAAAAATAGTTCCAAAAGATTTTGAAACCATTTTTTATAATATCTTTTTATTTTTCTTCTGATTTTCTGCTTCGACGATTTCCATAAGCAAAATAAATCAAAATTCCAATAAGGAACCAAATTCCTGAATAAAGTTTTGCTTGCACATCCAGTCCCCAAAATACAAATAATGAACCAATAAAACCAAGAGCTGGTAAAACTGGGTAGAAAGGCATTTTGTAAGTTGCTTCTGGCAAATCTTTTCCTTGACGACGACGAAGTGAATAGATTCCAAGTGTAACAAACATGAAAGCAATCAAAGTTCCTGCTGAAATAAGTTGAGCAAGGAAAGCAAAGGGGAAGAATGCACCAATGACAATAGCAACAATGGCTAAGGTCCATACACCATTTGCTGGAAGATTTCGAGCATTCATTTTACCCAAACCTTTAGGTAAAAGTCCATCGCGTCCAAAAGCATAAAGCAAACGGGAACCTGCAAGAACCATTCCCAAAAGGGCGATAAACATTCCGGCAAGTGCAATAGCTGTTACAACTTCTGATAAAACAGAATAACCTGATTGTTGAAGAGCCCAACCAACTGGCGCTGCGTTTCCTGCGTAGGCTGAGTAAGGATGCATCCCTACAAGTACCAAGGTTACTGCTGCAAATAGAACAACAGCAATCAGAAGCGACCCAATAATTCCACGTGGCATTGTTTTTTGAGGATTTTTAGCTTCCGCTGAATTGGCTGCAATTGAATCAAAACCAATATAGGCCAAGAAAATCATTGACACCCCAGACCAGATTCCCGAGAAGCCACCAAAACCTGTTTTGGGATTGTGTGGTGGAATAAATGGATGGTAATTTGCTGGCTTAATGACCGTAATCCCAACAATGATGAAAGCAATGACAGCCGCTACTTTAAGCACAACAAGAATTTGACTGATTCGTCCAGCATCAGATGCCCCACGAAAGACAATAATTGCCGAGAGTAAAATGACTAAAAGTGAAATAATATCGACAACTCCACCGTCTGTACCAAATGGATTGGCCAATACTTTTGGTAGATGGAAACCGAGTGGCGCTAGCAATTGTTGCAGATTTGCTGAGAAGCCTGAACCAACAAAGGCAACGGCAATAAAATATTCCGCAAGCAAAGCCCAACCAGCAATCCAACCAAAACCTTCGCCAAATAAGACTGAAATCCAAGAATAGGCTGAACCCGCAAATGGCATCACTGTTGACATTTCAGCATAAGCCAAGGCAACAAAACCAGCGACCAATGCAGCAAGCAGGTAAGAAAAGACAACACCTGGGCCTGCAAATTGAGCAGCGACCTGACCTGGTAAAGTAAAAATAGAAGTCGAAATAATTGTTCCAACACCTAGTGCAAGAAAATCACGTGTGGTTAACACCTGATTATAGTGTTTATCTGCATCTCGATAAAGCTCAAAATCAGCTTTTCTCATAAATCCCATAATAAATCCTCATTTTTCTGAATTTGTAACTAAATAATTTCAATAAACTGTATTTTACCGAATTGTCTGACAATTGTCAAGAACTAACTTTATGCAGTATAAAAATATTTTTTCCAAAAAAAAATTACTGACAGACTTGTCAGTAAATTATTTCTTGGAAATTGAGTTCTGTCAGTACTTTTGGCGCCTTTAGATGATAAGTTTTCAAACCTGCTGCTTGTGCGCCCAAGATATTATCCGCATTGTCATCAATAAATAAAGTTTCATCAGCCTTTAAATTTGACTGACGAAGAACCTCTTGAAAACTTTCAACTGTTGGCTTTCTTAAATGCAAGTCATGTGAATAATAAGTTTTTCTAAAATAAGTTGATAGAGGCTGACCCATTTCTTCAATACAACGTTGCTCAAAACACTTAGCGTGAATAGCATTCGTATTTGAAAAAAGATAGAGTGAAAAATCTGCTGACAGCTCTGTCAGTAAATCCATTCGTTCTTTTTGGAAATCTTTTAGAATTAAATTCCAATTTTTTTCAATTATTTCATCTGTCAGTTGGCTATTTGTTGCTTCTCTAAACTTGTCATAAAAAATTTCGGGAGAAATAAGACCTAATTCTAATTTCTCAAAAAAATCGACTTGCTTTTGCGGATTAAAATAAGCAGAAAAATTTTTTATTCCTAAGTTCTCAAAAGAATTGACCATTCGTTCAAAACCTAAGTCTAGAATTACACCACCTAAATCAAAAATAATATTTTTTACAGTCATTATTAACCTTCTTTCAAATAAGGAACACCGATAGAACGTGTAGCAGCATAAACTTCTTCCTCCTGATTGCGGTCATTAACCATGCGGAACAAAAAGTTAAAAATAGGAACAATAACAAAGAGCCAATGTCCATAAAATGGAAAAATAATGGCAATAATCATGATGACAACATTCATTAGAATAGTTGAAAATAGCCTGATTAACCAAACACGACGCCAGAATTTAAAAGATTTAGGCATTTTATGAAAATGATCTTTAGTAATTGAATAACTTAAAAGCTCCTGCTGAAGTAAAATCACAATCAAAACCAGACCAAAATTCAGGGCACTAAATGATGTTGGAGCAACCATAATCCATTTGGTCAACAGCGGAATTAGTGAAAGCAAACCAATAAAGATAAAATCTTGAACAATGATTTTTTCCGTAATTTCCTCTGTCAGAGCAAAAATCTTGTGACGATTGAACCAAAAATTAGCTGTAACAACAAAACTAACTAAGAAGATTCCAACTGAACTGATGAACTCCCAATAACCTTGATTACCAGAAGGGACAGGAATTTCAAGGAGCATAATAGTAATGATGACCGCAATAATTCCGTCAGCAAATGCTTCAATGTGATGACGGAGCTTTTGTTTTCTAAGCTTCTCATCTTCTAAAGCATGATGAGTCATTGATTCTTGCAATTCTTCACTCGTCATCTTGGCATATTGTGGATGCGTATTGAGAAACTCTTCTTTAAGTTCTTCACGCGCTTGAATCATCTCCGGATTGCTTTGCATTTCCTCAATTTTTCGTTTCTGACGTTCAGTCAGGTTTTGACTTTGTTGTTTTCTAGCCTGCTCTTTTGAATAACCATTATCAAGTGAGCCAATAATATTATTTTGCCAAATTTCACCAACTTGGTCAGGTTTTTCTGAGAACTGATAAGTTTTTATTTTACTGACAGAGCGAACAGGAACCCGTTTTTTTACGCTACTTTTTTGCAGTCTTTTAGCCATTTTTTCTAGCTTCTTTCGTATCTAAAATAATAGTGACAGGGCCATCATTTATCAATTCAACTTGCATATCAGCCCCAAAAACTCCTGCTTTAACCGGCACAATCTGAGCTAAGCTATCATTAAATTTTTCATACATTGCTTTAGCAAAATCAGGTTTTCCTGCTGCAGAAAAGCTCGGACGATTCCCTTTTTTAGTCTCCGCATACAAAGTAAACTGAGAAATTGACAAAATCTCTCCTTGAATATCTTGAACAGAGAGATTCATTTTATCAGCTTCATCTGAAAAAATTCGCATTTGCGCGATTTTGCGTACTGCATAATCCAAATCAAAATTACTGTCAGCATCTTCAACCCCAACCAACAACAAAAAACCTTGATTAATTTTTTCCTTAATCACTCCATCAATACTGACAGAAGCTGTCTTTACACGTTGAATTACTATTTTCATATTACTATTTTATCACAATAAATAAATCTAAAATAGCCCTTCTCTTATCATTGACATTACCTTCAGATTTAGATAATATACTAATCATAGAGTACATTATGTTTAAGGAGTTTATTTTGGAAAAATTAATTCAAAGATGGTGGTTGCGTTCACTAATCTTTCTTGGTATTTCTGTTCTTTTATTTTTACCATTTTTAATAAAAGGGCAAGCTATTCTGTGGCGTGATAGTCAATTTCATATCTCGCGTCTTCATGAGCTGCTCCTGGAGCAGCAAACCGGGCAATTATTCCCTGATATCATCAGATATTCTGGGGTTCAAAATTGGGGTTACGGTCTCAACTTTTTCTACCCTACCTTTTTGTTCTATCCTTTAATATTTATCTGGAGAATCACTGATTTACCTATTACTTCAATTGTTATTTTTAATATTTTAGTTGTATATTTTGCCCTTTACTCAAACTTTTCAATTTTATACAAAATAACTTCAAAAATTAAAACTTCCTTCATATTCTCAATCACATACATTCTAACTGCTGGAATTGGTATTGCAACTTCTTGGAATATTCCCCTTGTTAGAATAGAGTATATGACTCAATATACTTCTAATATGGCAATTCTTATCGCTCCTGTCATTATTCTAAGTTTCTACAATATTATTTTCTTAAATGATAAGTCAACATGGGTTAGAGCTTCCATATTTAGCAGTCTATCTCTCATGTTATCAATTCCCACTACCTTAGGAATTGTTTTAACGATTTTAGTCATGTGCATCACGGCATTAGTCAAAAAAAGACTTAATTCATCAAAAATTATTAAGTTGCTACTTTGTTTTCTTCTTATCCTTGCTCTGTCCTCAGCCTTCTTATTCCCTTTTTTAGAGCAAAGATTAGCTAACCATTGGGCCAATCTTCCAAGCAATCCGGACTTATTTGGTCTATCCTTTTCCTCTGTTTTTAATCAGATATTCGATTTATCAGATATCTTATCAGTACTTGTCGCCATATTATCAGGAATGCTAATATTTTATAAAAAGTTTACAAAAACACATAAAATATTAGTTTTATCTTATATTGCAAGTCTACTCTTCCTCTATTCCAGTCTATTTCCCTGGTATTTTGTTAATCCTTTCCTAAGCGGTGCCTTACAAATGACCTATCGCTGGAACTTTATACCTGCAATTTTAGGAAGTTTATTTGTTGCTTTAGCTACCATTGAACTTAGTAAAATTAAGAAAAAAATCGTACCTATTCTTTGCTTTTCACTTTTATACCTCTCAATTAACGGAATGTTAATTAATACTGTTGCTAAACATTTTCATGTTAACAATGCCGATCTTAACACCTCAACAAACCATTTAGTTCCTCCAACAAAGGATACGATCAATACTGACTCTCTTTTTTCAGTCAATAATTCTAATGTTAAAATTATTTTAGATCAGCCAAATCTTGCTTCAGGTGATTATAGAGCCAAAGGGCAATATGAAAAATATCGTAATATTTATTTAGGCTCTTTGGTAACCTTTGAAAATCGCAGCTTTCCAAATAAAACCAGCGTTAACGGAAAAGATTTCTATATTTCAAATATTCCTAATAATACTAAAAAAATACAAGCTCCGATTACCTATCTTAAAGGTTTTTCAGCCTATGATGAGAATGGAACTAAATTAAAATCATATCGAGATTCAGCAGGGTTTTTATCAATACTTCCTCAAAATGCAAAAACCATCAAAATAATATACACAAAAACAAAACTACATCAGCTAAGCATCATAATTTTTTCTCTGAGTTGGATACTTTTAGCTATTTGGGGGATTATTTATCTTATGAAAGGAAAAAAACGTGAAAAAACTATCCATCATCGTACCAGCCTATAATGAGGAAAAAACTTTAGATTTATTCATTAACGAAGTAAATCTTCAAACTGCTGATCTACCTTTAGAAAAGTCTTATTTCTTCATCAATGATGGCTCCAAAGATAATACTCTAGAGATACTCAAGAGATTAGCAGCTAGCCATGACAATGTTAAATATATTAGTTTTTCTCGAAACTTCGGAAAGGAAGCTGCACTCTTAGCTGGATTACAGGCAGCTGATGGAGATTTTATTACTGTAATGGATGCTGACTTACAAGATCCACCAGAGATGCTAAATGAAATGTACCAAAAGATACTTGAAGGTTATGATGTTGTTGGGACAAGACGAACCTCACGAGAGGGAGAACCACCTATTAGATCTTTTTTCGCTCGGATGTTCTATAGAATAATCAATAAAATTTCTAGTATAAAAATGGTAGATGGAGCACGTGATTTTCGCCTAATGACTCGAGAAGTCGTTAATAGTATTTTAGAACTCCCTGAAAATAATCGATTTTCTAAAGGACTTTTTGCCTGGGTAGGATATAATGTGACTTACTTAGAATACAAAAATAGAGAAAGAATAGCAGGAGAAACTTCTTGGAATTTTTGGGGATTGCTTCGTTATTCTATTGATGGGATTATAAATTTTTCGGAAATGCCGCTCAATATTGCGACATTTGTTGGCTTTTTTAGTTTTTTAGCCTCACTTTTACTCAGCATTTTTTATCTTCTTAAAACACTGATTTACGGTGACCCTGTTCAAGGTTTCCCAACTTTGATTGTTTTGATTTTACTTTTAGGCGGCTTACAACTTCTCTCTCTTGGAATTATTGGTAAATATATCGCTAAAATATTCCTGGAAACAAAAAAACGTCCCAATTATATTATTAAAGAAAGTAATTTAAAAGAGCTTGACTAAGTCAAGCTCTTTTTTTAAGCATTTGTCCGTTTTACAGAATAAACATCTGGGGTCATTTTGATTTTATCAACAATTAAAGTCAAATCTGATAGATTTTTAATCCCTAAAGCGATGTGAATATTCGCCATTTTTTTATCTTTAGTGGGTTGAGCATTAATTGAAATCAAATTTTTAGTAGAATTTGATAAAACTTGCATCACATCGTTGAGTAATCCAGGACGATTAAAGCCGTAGACATCAATATTAGCGACATATTCTTTCACTAAGTTTTCTGAATCATCCCATTCAACTTCAACAAGTCTTTGTTCAAAGTCTTCCATACTTCGCACATTTTGACAATCAGCTCTATGAACTGAAACACCACGCCCTTTTGTAATATACCCCACAATTGGGTCCCCTGGAACAGGATTACAACATTTGGCGATACGAACAAGTAGGCTATCAATACCAGAAACACTGACTCCACCATCGTGACGAATCTTCATGATGTTTTTACTTGATTCGCGTTTAACTTCACCCTTCATCAGCTCTTCAGCTTCGGCTTTTTGTTTGGCTCTCTCAACTTCACGACGTTCATTTTCAGTTAAACGATTGGCAATTGTTGTTGCTGAAAGCTCACCAAATCCAATTGCTGCATACAAAGCTTCCGCATTACGGTAGCTAATCTTATTGAAGACTTCGTCTAGATGTTTCTTATCTAAATACTGATTTGGTACGAAGCCACCTTCTTCCAAAGCTTCTTGTAACATTTCACGGCCTTTATTGACCGACAATTCTTTATCTTGGTTCTTAAAGAATTGTTTGATTTTGTTTCTGGCTTTATTAGTTTTAACTAGATTAATCCAGTCACGGCTTGGTCCAAAAGAGCTTGAGCTGGTAATAATTTCAACCCGATCACCCGTTTTTAGTTGAACAGATAATGGTTTCATTCGTCCATTTACTTTCGCTCCAGTCGCATGGTCACCAACTTTTGTATGGATAGCATAAGCAAAGTCAATAGGACCTGAACCTCTTGGTAATTCTTGGACTTCACCATTTGGAGTGAAGACATAAATCTTATCTGATAAAATATCTTCTTGAACGGCTTTGACAAAATCTTCTGCTGAATCACCAGCTTCTTCACGCAATTCCACAAGTTCATGAATCCAATTCAAGGTTTCAGAAATTTCATGAACATCAACTTTTGCTTTAATTCCTTGTTTGTAAGCCCAGTGAGCGGCAACCCCAAACTCAGCGATTTGGTGCATTTCTCGTGTTCTAATTTGGAATTCCATTGGCCCTTTGGGACCATAAACGGTTGTATGGACAGATTGATAACCATTGGCTTTTGGATTGGCAATATAGTCTTTAAAACGACCCGGCATTGGTTTCCAAAGGTCATGAATATAACCTAAAGTCGTGTAAACGTCACTTGTTGTTTCTGTGATACAACGAATGGCAATCAGGTCATAAATCTCATCAAAACGTTTCTTCTTATCGTGCATTTTACGATAAATAGAATAAATATGTTTTGGACGACCGTAGATCTCTGCATCAACTCCAGCTTTTTCGACTCGTTCTTGTAATTTACCAATTACTTCAGCAACAAGGGCTTCACGAGCTGTTCTTTTTTCATTCATGAGACCACGAATGCGATAAAATTCTGCTTCTTCAAGATAACGGAATGATAAATCTTCTAATTCCCATTTGATACTGGCAATCCCCAAGCGATGAGCAAGAGGGGCATAAATTTCCATGGTTTCACGTGAAATCCGCTTTTGTTTATCTGGTCTGAGATGTTTAAGCGTGCGCATATTGTGCAAACGGTCAGCCAATTTGACCAAAATAACACGAATGTCTTTGGACATAGCCATAAGCATCTTACGGTGGTTTTCAGCCAATTGTTCTTCGTGTGACTTATACTCAACTTTACCTAACTTAGTAACTCCATCAACAATTTCAGCAATTTCGTCGCCAAATAATTCTTGCAAATCACCTTGGGTAAAATTGGTATCTTCAACAACATCATGCAAAAAACCACAGGAAACGGTAACGGCATCCAGTTTTAATTTGGCTAAAATTCCTGCAACTTGGGTAGGGTGGACAAAGTAAGCTTCGCCTGATGCACGATATTGGTCTGCATGGGCAAGTGAAGCACAAGCAAGTGCTTTTTCTACGAGTAAAAGGTCTGTTTCATTCATGTAGTCAGAACAGATATTGACAACCTCTGCTCCGGTTAAATCTGGTTCTTTAGGCATAACTTTAGATACTAGACCATTTTAAAGTTGACTCTAAAATGGTGACCAGTTTTCCTCCTTATTTAGATTAATATATCATCTCATCAAATTTTGTAAGTTAAGGTTTATTTCACTTAATTTAATCTATTCTATCACATTTGTAGGTTAAGCAAAAGGATGACTATTGCAAAACTAAAGATAAAACTCCGATTATTCGGAGTTTATTTATTTTTTTCATTATAATCGGTTGAGGGTTGAATCATTTGTAGCATTTGCTCAGTTGTGGTAGAACTCATCATTCTAAAGCGTGGTAGCGTTAATAGACCATCACTTTCTTTGGCTGCTATTGCAATAGCACCATTACGGCCCGGGTCAAGCAAACCAAACTTATAGCCTAACTCATTAGCTAAATTCAAGGTATTCTGGTTATAACCCCCTGCTGGATAACAGATGATATCTGTTTTTTGCTCGAGGTTTTTATCTAAATCTGCTTTTGATTGTTCAAGTTCTGTTCGTTGAGCTTCCAAAGTGAGCTTTCCTAAATCAGGATGGCTGACCGTATGACTGCCAAAATCAACAAGTCCACTTGCTTTCATTTCCTTGATTTGTTCCCAGGTCAAAATTCCGCCTTGGCCTTTATTCACATAACCTGTGATAATAAAATTCGTGGCGTGCATATTGTATTTTTTCAATAAAGGAAAAATTTCAGTGTACATTGTGACTGAACCATCATCAAAAGTAAGCCAAACCATTTTATCACTTGGTTTTTCTTTGGTCGTTAGAATTTTTTCGGCATCTGAGCCACTAACCGTTGTGTAGCCTTTTTCTTTCAGCGCTTTTAATTCATTTTCAAAGGTTACAATATTGATGTTATTACTATCTTGTGGGAGCTGATCAGCCCTTGAAGTGACATAATGAAACATCAAAATGGGCAGTTGATTTTCATTTGTTCCAGCCAGCCATTTTGTTTCTTTTGGTTGAGAAGCACTAGATGAGGCAGTGCTTTTAGCTTTTTCTTGACTTGAAGTTTGACTGCTTTTTGGGCTTGTATTTGTTTTAGGACTTAACAAATGAACCCCAGCAAAAGCAATTGCAATTATTCCAATTAAAAGAACAAAAACTGTGAGTTGTTACGTTGTGCACGTTTTTTCATAATCGATTTCCTAAAAATTTTTCTTTATTTATAATAATTCAAAATAAGCTGAAATACTTGAGAGGGCATATAATGGAGCCGTTTCTGCTCTTAAAATTCGCGGCCCTAAGCCAATCATTTTTGCACCTAAATCGGAAAATTTTGTGATTTCGTCTGGACTAATTCCGCCTTCTGGTCCAAAAATGATAAGTACTTTTTGGTTGAGCGACATTTCTGTCAGTGCTTGTTTGAACATTGTTTTCTCACCCATTTTTGCTGATTCTTCATAAGCGATAAGAACTTGGTCAAAATCAGTAAACTTATCAAGTAAATCAGTAAATTGCTCAAAAAGTTGAAGTTCTGGAATCATTTGTCTGCGTGATTGTTCGGCTGCTCCTAGAGCAACTTTTTCCAATTTTTCTTGTTTTTTTGTCAGTTTTTTCTTGTCCCATTTACTGACAGAAGCTTTAAAAGGTGCTGACCAAATGGCTGTAGCTCCTAATTCTGTTGATTTTTCAACAATAAAATCGAGCTTGTCTCCTTTAGGAAATCCTACAGCTACTGTAATTTGAACAGGCAATTCTGAGGACTCTGTCAGTAATTTTATCAGCTTCACTGATTGGTCACTTGGCGAAATGACTTCTGACAGCCCAATTTCACCATCAGTAAAAACAAGACGGATTTGGTCACCACTTTTAGCCCGCATCACAGTGAAAATATGATGAGCTGCTGCTTGATTTTCAATGATAAATTCTTCGCCCAGTTCCGGTAATTTTTTAAATACAAAATATTGGTTGGCCATATTTTTTCCAATCATTTCTTAGAATAAAGTTTTGAATCTAATCTTTTCTTTATTGTGCTTCTCCATTGACTGAAAGATAAACGACTTTATTTAAGCCTTTTATCCACCAATGACGCCTTCACGATTTTCTGTTTTCTTGAAAATCAGGCAGTTCCATTCGCCTTGAATCATTCGTGTTTCAAGGAAAAATCCAGCTTTTTCTGCTGATGCAATGACCATGTCCGCTTTGTCAGCAATAATTCCTGACATAATGAGATAGCCTTCTTCTTTGACCAAGCGGAATGCGTCTTCTGTCATTAAAACAAGGATATCGGCCAAAATATTAGCCACAATGACATCCGCTTTTTTGTCAATTCCTTCAAGCAGATTGTTTGCTGAAACATGAATTTTTTCATGACCAGTGATTGAGTTCAATATTTTCTAAAGCCACGCGCACAGCCACTTCATCAATATCATAAGCAAATATTTCTGCTGCGCCAAGATATGAAGCTCCAACTGACAGCACGCCCGAACCTGTTCCAACGTCAAGTAACGTTTCTCCACCACGAAGAACTTGTTCTAAGGCATAGAGTGACATTTTGGTCGTTGGATGTGTTCCAGTCCCAAAAGCCATACCAGGGTCAAGTCGAATCAATTTTTCAGAGCCTGTCGCCACGTAATCCTCTGTCCAACTCGGCACAATGGTTAAATCATGCGTAATTCGTGCTGGTTCAAAATATTTTTTCCAAGCTTCTGCCCAATTTGTTTCTGACAGGTTATTCGTTGTTACTGACAGACCTGTCAGTGAAAAATAATCACTCAAATTTGCGATTTTATGTTCAATTTCGGCTTTGAGTTCCACAATTGGCATATTTTCTGGATAATAAGCAGTAATTTCAACAAAATCAGATTGTTCAATTTCAGGAAGAACTTCACCAAATTGGTCTTCGTGATTAAGATAATCAGCACTGTCATTAATTTCAACGCCGGCTGAACCCGCCTCTATCAGCAAAGCTGAAATGGCCTCTTCGGCTTCCCGACTGATTTTTATTGTGATTGAATTCCAATTATTCATTTATTTCATCTTTCTTTCTATGGTTTATCTCGGCCTACAAAAGAGTTCTTTCCCAGTAAGAAACCAATCGCTCGCCTAACATTTCGCTCGATAGCTTCTTCTGTTTTCAACCTCGCAATATAACGATTAATTTCAACTTGTTTAGAGGGAATTAATTGGTCAAATACTTTTTTTGCTTCCAGATTTTTAGCTAATGCTTCACTTAAAACTTGTGGTTGCTTGACAATTCGTGGCTCTGAATCATAGGAAATTGTAAAATCAAAGATTTCCCCAATTCTTTTAGGCGAATTTTTCAGCATCGTCGTATTGACATATAAGCGCCAATGCCCTTTGAAAAACATTAGATTTTGCTGATAAGTTTTTTCATTAATCTGACCACAAATAGGAATGGGCGATTTTTCTCGTCCTGAATCCTGAAATATTTTCTGCAAAATATCTGGCGGTACAGCCACAAAGGGATTGATACCGATAATTTCCAGTTCAGCTTGAAAACTATAACTTTTCATAGTGACCTTAAAGTCCTCTTTCCTGTCAGTAAAAATTTACTTTTCAAGTTTTTTTAGTTCTCTTTGCATTCGCGAAACAAATTTTTTTGCTGACTTAAAATCTTCATCATCAACATATTCAACAGCATCTTCAAGCAAATCAATCCAACTCAATATCTCTGAGTTAAAATTGTTCACATCGTACTTTTTAAATTCTGTCAGTAAAATTTTTAGTGTCTTTACTAACTGTAAGCTCCGATAACGCCGCTCTGAGCGGCGTTTTGCCAAAGTTCGTGCATAATCTTGTTCGGGATTTTCCCAAGGATGAAGTTTCTGAGTCATTTTTCTCCTAATACTGTTTAATTTTTCATGCAAACCATTTCTTGTGTTTGTGCAAGCTAGTATAACTGCAGTTCAACTACCAGTTTTTAAGAAAAATTAGAGATGAACTAGCATAAGAATTAATCAGTAATTACAAAATACGAGTTGTCCATTCTTCACAGTTAATGACATCAGAAACTAGACCTTCATAAAATTCTGGTTCATGTGAAACCATCAAAACAGTTCCCGGATATTCAATAAGTGCACGCTTGAGTTCTTCTTTAGCGTCCACGTCCAAATGATTGGTTGGTTCATCCAAGATGAGAATGTTAGATTCGGTATTCATTAATTTAGCAAAACGTAATTTTGCTTGTTCTCCACCTGAAAGAACATAAACACGTGATTCAATTTGTTTAGCCGTCAAGCCCACCCGAGCAAGTGCCCCGCGGAGTTCTGCTTGATTCCAACTTGGATACTCATCCCATAAATCATCAAGTACCGTTTTTTGCGAAGGATTTTTGATTTCTTGCTCATAGTAAGCAATATCTTGGAAATTTCCTTTTTCAACTTCCCCATCAAGACTTGGAATCAAGCCCATTAAACTCTTAAGCAAAGTCGATTTCCCAATCCCATTGGAACCAATAAAGGCAATTTTTTGTCCAGATTCTACTTTTAAATTAATTTCTGACGACAAAGGTTCATTGTAACCAATAACTAAATCTTTTGCCTCAAAAACGAGACGACTTGGTTTTCTACTAAATTTAAAATCAAAATGAGGTTTTGGCTTTTCAGAAATAGTCTCAACAATTTCCATTTTCGCCAATTTTTTCTCACGCGCTTTTGCTTGACCAGATGTTGCCACATTCGCTTTTTTACGGGCAATGAAATCTTTAAGTTTAGCTTGCTCAGCGACCTGCGCATTATGCAAAGATTCAAGCTGTGCCTTTTTCTCTTCAAAGACACGTTCAAATTCCGCATACCCCATTGAATAGCGGGTAATCCCTAGACCATGCACATGATAAATGATATTGACCACTTCATCCATAAATGGCACATCATGCGAAATCAAAATAAAGGCATTTTCATAGTTTTTAAGGTAATTTTTCAACCATAAAATATGTTCTTCATCCAAATAGTTTGTTGGTTCATCCAAAAGCAAGATATCTGGTTTTTCAAGCAAAAGTTTACCAAGTAAAATTTTTGTTCTTTGCCCTCCAGAAAGCTCGGCTACATCTTTATCCAAAAGAGGAGTTAAACCAAGACCTCGTGCTGTTTCTTCAACTTTGGCATCAATGAGATAAAAGTCACTATTATCCAATTCTTCTTGAAGTTCTCCTACATTCTCAAGCGCAGCATTCATCTCATCTTCTGACATTTCTGCCATTTTCATGTAAGTATCATTGATTTTCGCTTCTATATCAAAAAGATATTGAAAAGCCTCAGCCAATGCTTCACGCGTCGTTTTACCTTTTCCAAGCGCAGCGTGTTGATCCATATAGCCAACCCGGTGTTTTTTAGACCAGATTACTTTTCCCTCATCAGGAACCAGAGTTCCTGTGATAATATTCATGAAAGTTGATTTACCCTCACCATTTGCCCCAACAAAGCCGATGTGCTCACCTTTTAGCAAACGAAAACTTACATCTTCAAAAATTGCGCGGTCACCAAAACCGTGGGATAGATTTTTTACATTTAAAATACTCATTTTTTATTTCTTAAATCTTTCTAAATTTCTTAATATCTTGGATACTTATAAAAGTCTGTTTCAGATAAATCAGCAATGCCATTTTCAAAAGCTTCTTTATCCCAATTGACTGAAAATTCTTCGGCAGCTTCATCAGCTAGAAAGTCCATTAAATCATCCAAGCCTTGATCGGCACTTTCTTGTAAAAATTGAGCAAAATAAGCCAAAAATTCACGAGATAAGCCTTTTTCACCATAAGGAATTGTTGCCAAATAATCATTTTCATCAAAACGTGATTTAGCGGGATTATAAAATAAAACTGCATCCTCATAGACGATATTTTCTGCTGATTCTACTCCTTCTGCATCAGTCAAAAGCGCTCCAGAACTATTTTCTGCCTCTAGTAAAAAGCTGACTTCTACCGCAAAATTACGCTTATCCCAATTCATTTCAAAATCATAAGTAAATCCTTTTTCTAAAACTTCTTCCAAAACATCTAAAAATCCAAATTTAGCCATTGTTCACACCCTCTTTATATTATGTTAAAATAATTATAACAAAAATTTGCTCTAGAAAAGTCGCAAGACTTAATAAATCAGTTCATTTAATAGCTTTTTTACGTTTATAATGTGTAAATAGATATTTTTTTAGAATTTGGAGAAAGATTTAATGGAAATTAGAAAAATAGAACCACGTGACTTTGTCAAAGTTGCTCAATTGGAAAATGAAAACTGGACCCTAGCTTCAACTCCACATGTCATGGATTCCTCAGCAGAAAAAATTATCGGTAAAATTATGACTGGAACCACTTATTTTCTGGCAGTAGAAAATGATGAAATTCTTGGAATACTTGATTACGGCCCCCGCCACAAATCTGAATTTGGAAGACATACTGTCACCTTTGGCATTATGACAGCACAAGAAGCCAGAGGTAAGGGCGTAGCTACTACACTAATAAACTTCTTTATTGATTTTGCAAAAAAAGAAGGATTCAAAAAAATTACAATTCAAGTGATGGGTTCAAATCCAGCAGCCTTGAAACTTTATAATAAATTAGGCTTTGTTGAAGAAGGACGTTTGAAAAAAGAATTTTTCATTGATGGTGAATATATTGATGATTGGATTCTCGCCTTCTATCTAGACAAAAGCCTTATGTAAACCAGATTTACATTTGTTGTAAACCTATGGATTGGAGAATAATATGGCACAAAATCTTGCAAGACGAATGAGACCAAGAAATATTGATGAAATTGTTGGACAAAAACATTTAGTTGGTAAAGGAAAAATCATTCGCCGAATGGTCGAAACTCAACTTCTTTCAAGTATGATTCTCTACGGACCTCCTGGCATTGGTAAAACTTCAATTGCTTCAGCGATTGCTGGAACAATGAATGTCGCATTTCGGACATTTAATGCAACGACAGACACTAAAAAAAGACTTCAAGAAATTGCCTCAGAAGCCGAATTTTCTGGCCAACTTGTTTTATTACTTGATGAAATTCATCGCCTAGACAAACCTAAACAAGATTTTCTTTTACCACTTTTAGAAAACGGACAAATTATTTTAATTGGAGCAACAACCGAAAACCCTTATTTTTCAGTTGTTCCAGCGATTCGTTCTCGCGTACAGATTTTTGAATTAAAACCTTTAGAACCAGAAGATTTAGAATTTGCTGTAAACCTAAGTTTACAAGATAAAGAACGTGGATTTGATTTTGATGTGACCATTGACGATGATGCACTTTACTTTTTAATTCATTCAACTAATGGGGATTTACGTTCTACTTTTAATGCCTTAGAATTAGCCGTTCTTTCCTCAGAAGAACATCATGTCACTCTAGATGATATGGAAAATTCTTTACAAAGAAAAGCTGCAACTTTTGATAAAGATGGCGATGCTCATTATGACTTGCTTTCTGCTTTACAAAAGTCAATTCGTGGTTCTGATGTCAACGCAAGTTTACACTATGCGGCTCGTTTAATTGAGGGCGGAGATTTGCAGAGTCTAGCCCGGCGCTTAACCGTTATGGCTTATGAAGATATTGGTTTAGCAAATCCTGATGCCGCACTTCATACGGTTTCAGCATTATCAGCAGCCGAAAAACTCGGTTTTCCTGAGGCACGGATTCCCCTTGCCAATATCATTATTGACTTGGCTTTATCCCCTAAATCAAATGCGGCTTATTTAGCGATGGATGAAGCCATTGCTGATTTAGGAAAATATGGAAATCTTGCTGTCCCACCACACTTACAGGATGGCCATTACGCTGGGGCAAAGGATTTAGGAAGGTCTGTAGAATACCAATATGCTCATAATTTTCCTAATCACTGGGTAAACCAACAGTACTTACCTGATAAAATTAAAAATGCTGATTATTTCCGTCCTGATGATATGGGAAGATATGAAAAAGCACTCCACAGTCGTAAAGAATGGATTGATGAACAAAAAAAGAGGAGCTGACAAATCTGTCAGTAAATAGAGCACAATAAAATTTACTGACAGAAAGTGAAAAATATGGTAGAACAAATCACTCAACTTAAGTTGTCAACAATTGTAAAAAACCCTTACCAGCCTCGTCTTGTTTTTGATGAGGATAAATTAAAAGAATTGGCTAATTCTATCCAAGAAAATGGCGTTTTACAACCCATAATCGTTCGTAAATCAAAACTTGTTGGCTATGAGCTTTTAGCAGGTGAACGTCGGTTTCAAGCTTCAAAATTAGCTGGTTTAGAAACTATACCAGCAATTATTAGAAGCTATTCTGATGAAGAAATGATGACTCTCTCAATTTTAGAAAATTTGCAGAGAGAAAATCTCAATCCACTAGAAGAGTCTAAAAGCTTGGCACAATTGGCTGACAAATTGGGAATGACCCACGATCAAATCGCTAAGGCCCTTGGAAAATCAAGGTCTTATGTCTCTAATCTTATTCGTTTACTTGGTTTGCCTGACACAATTTTGAAGCATGTTGAAAATCGAGAGATTTCACCTGCTCACGCTAGAACACTTTTAGCTGAAAAAAATCCTAAAAAGCAATTAGAGCTCGTTGATAAAATAATTAAAGAGCAGCTCAATGTCAGAGCACTTGAAGCTATTATTTATGGTGAAGAAAAAGTTACTGACAAATCTGTCAGTAAATTAAATATCAATCTTTTTACTGACGAAACTGAAAAAGAACTGATGAAAAAATTGGGAAACAGGGTTAAGATTCAAGCAAATAAAAAATATCAAGGGAATTTATCCATTCACTTTGATAATCTTGATGAACTAGAACATCTAATAAAATTACTAAAAAAATAAAAAAATTTACTGACAGAGGACTTTTAAGCATTTCGTCAGTAAATTTTTTCTTTATCCTCTTAAAGCTCGAAGCGCATAGAGAATTGAAACAACATCAATGATCTCTTGGAACAAAGCTCCAATCACAGCTGGAATCACTCCCAGAGCTGCAATAAACATCAAAATAATACAAATGATAATCCCAATCATGACCGCTTGTTTAGCAATTTTTAACGTATCACGACTGATTTCAATAGATGTCGTCACTTTCCTAAGGTCATTTTGCAATAGAACAATGTCAGCCGCTTCACTTGCAACTGTACCTGAGCCCACACCAATCGAAATTCCAACATCTGCTGTGGCTAGAGCTGGAGCATCATTAACTCCATCTCCAACCATAATTACTGGTCTATTCGTCGCATTTTTAATAAATTTTAATTTTTCATCTGGCATCAAACCTGCATAAACATTGTCAATTCCAACAGTGCTCGCAATTTTATCAGCAACAAGTTGATTGTCACCCGTCAACATTGTAATCTTTTCAAGACCAATTTTTCTCATCTGAGCAATTGTTTCTTTAGCTTCTGGTCTTAAAGTATCAGAGAATGTGACCGCCCCAACATATTTACCTGCTTTACTCACATAAAATGCTGTTTCATAGTTGAGATTATCAGGTGCAAAAGCAAAAGAACTTCGCCCAATTTTAATTTCTTGACCTTCGATTTCTCCAATCACACCAAGTCCAGCAACCTCAGTTAAAGAGGTCAATTTTAATGGTTGAACCTTTTTATTTTCAGCATATTCAACAACAGCTTTTGCCAAAATATGACCACTTGATTTTTCAACCGTGTAAACCAACTGTAAAAGTTCTACTTCATCTACCGTTTCTATTGGTTTTAGACTGTCAACCTTAATTGTCCCCTCAGTAATTGTACCTGTTTTATCTAAAAATATTTCCCGAGCTTTTGCTAATTTTTCGATGACTGTTCCATTTTTGATTAATGCTCCATTTTGACTAGAGCGACTCATTCCCGAAACAAACGCGGTAGGAGCTGCCAGAATCAAAGGACAAGGGCTTGCAACCACTAGGACTTCCGCAATTCGTACTGGGTCACCAGAAATAAAGTAAGCAACTGCTGCAATAAGATAGGCAATAATTGTAAAAGGAACAGCATAACGATCAGCCAGACGTACAAATTGAGCTGGAGTTTCCTCCGTTTCTTTAACCAGTTCTACAATCTTTTGAAACTGTGATTCTGCCGCTATCACCGTAGTTTCAATCTGAATACTAGAATTCCCATTGATAGCTCCCGAAAGAACAGGATCACCTTTTACTAATTCATTCGGCTTGGTTTCACCCGTCAATGACGCTGTATCAAGTACCACTGCCTCAGAAATAAGTTTCCCGTCAATTGGAATAATTTCCATCGGTCTAACCAATAAATGACTCCCGACTTCCACATGGTCTATCGGTAAATCGACCACCTTATCTCCTTTTTGCACATGAGCAATATCAGGCGACTTATCTAATAAAGCAGCTAAAGCTCGGTGAGCTCGACCATTTGCATAGTCTTCCAAACTCTCACCTCCAACAAGCATGAGAATAATAATCAAAGAGGCCCAATATTCACCCACTAGTAAAGTAGCAATAATGGCCGTGATGGCCAATAAGTCAATACCATAAGAGCCAGACCGTAAAGTTTTAATCATTTCAATCAGCATTGAGAAAGCCAAGACTCCCCCAGCAATTGTAACAATTAAGCGTGCCAAAAAAGGCTGATTAAAGCCAAAGTAAGCAATCAACGCCACGCCTGCAATGACAAAAACAAGAATCAGTTTTTTCCAGTTCTTCATTCATTTCTCCTTAAAAATTTAATTGTCCTAGAACATTGCCCTGCTTTGTGAGGAGTTTTTACGACCTGATTGTCTTCTCCTTACGCCGCTTTGATTCTTTCGAAGCTGAGCTTAAATTTTTAAGTTATCCGTTAAGTTACTTCTATTTTATCAAATTTGCGCTAAAGGCCCTATCATTTTAGTTGTCAAAGATATTTGTCAGTACTTTTGCTTACTCAAATTTTACTGACAGAAAGGTTTGCAAAAATTTGTCAAGTAATTTTACTTTACAAAACTTGCATTTCTGAAAATTTATGCTATACTAATAAAGTACGTTTTTGCACTCTGCAAGAACGAGATAAAATTCTACGGAGGAAAAAAACAATGGCAGTACCTGCACGTCACACTTCATCAGCAAAGAAAAACCGTCGTCGTACACATTACAAATTGACAGCTCCAACTGTTACTTTTGACGAAACTACTGGTGACTACCGTCACTCACATCGCGTTTCACTTAAAGGCTACTACAAAGGCCGCAAAGTTCGCGACACTAAATAATTCGACAAAAGTTATAGAAAGGGACTATCATGCGCGTAAATATTACACTTGAACACAAAGAATCTGGTGAACGTCTGTACCTTACTCAAAAGAACAAACGCAACACTCCAGACAAATTGGAACTTAAAAAATACTCTAAAAAATTGCGTAAACACGTAATCTTTAAAGAAGTTAAATAATAAAAATGACCTTCGGGTTATTTTTTTATTTTTAAAGCAAATAAAAACTTACTGACCAATCATCAGTAAGTTTTTTTATTTATCTAGGTCGTAAAAGGCTGAATCGATTTCCTAAAGTACTGTAATCATCACCCGCTAAACGCCCAACTGGTTTGAGTTTATTTAGATTGACATGAAAGTTTTCCTCATCCAATAGTTCCTCTGCAAAAGAGAAATTGACAACTTCAAGAAGAACTAAATGCCCACTCTCTCCTAAAGGTAAATGATGATACAATTTAGTTTCTAAACGAACATTTGACTCCTTTAAACTTGGAACCTGAACTTTCTGAGAAGGGACAAGTTCAAGTGAAAATTCTTCCGCTTCACTAATATGCTCCGCTAATGGTGCTGCCGTTTGATTCATTAGCTCCACATTATCCTCATTCACAAGGTGAACCACTGCTTCTTTCGTCGTCAATAAATTATTCAAACTATCTTTATTTCCCGTAAACGAAATGGATAAAAGTGGTGGATTTGACGAAGCAACATTGAAAAAACTAAAGGGGGCCACATTAACTAGACCTTCGAGATTTTGACTGGTCACCCAAGCAATTGGGCGCGGAACAATACTGCCTGACAGAAGTTTATAGACTGTTTTTTCGTCGAGCTCATTTGCTTGATATGATTTCATCAGTTCTCCTTTATTGCACTGTTTCAGCCGGAGTTCCAGCTTTGTGTTCCAATACTTTTTCAACAGTCCATAGTTCATCTTTTGTGCGGTCACGATGAGCATCTGAAGTGTCCAATGGACGTAAACTTGCGGCTGTTCTCGCTTTTGTAGCTTCATCTCCTGGGAATAAATGAGGAGGTAAGCTCAAAGATAAACCTGATTCTTCCTTAGTTTGGTCAATCCAGAAACCAGAAGTAATTAAAGCTTCTTCATAAGAATCAACAGCTCCTAGACCTGATTTTGCCATGTCCAATGCCCCAATCCCTGGTGTGTAAGTCGCAATTTCAAAGAGAACTCCTGGTGCTACTCTGACATATTCACTTGAGAAATAGAAACGGTCAACCAAACCAGAATGTGGCAAACGGAAAGCCTTAATACGTTCAATCCAATAGTTTAAAGTTTCAGGATTTGTTGTTCCCAGAGCTAAATGATGAATCGTACCATAACCTTGATAAGCGTAAGCTTCTTTTTCACCAGCTTCTTGAAGAATCAAAGCTGCTCCATTTCCACCATTCGCCACTTCAAAAAGATGTAAATCAGCTTCTTGCCCAGCGTAACGGAAGCCAAAAACTGTTTCCAAAATGGTCCGAAGATTTTCGGCATTTTCAACTTTTACAAAAACAGGGCCAAGTCCAGTAATTCCATGTTCTTGCGGAACATTAGAAAGTTGCCAAGAACGTCCTTTTGAATCATCCCCACTATTATTTTGGTCAGAAATCAATTGATACAATTGACCATCAAAATCTTCAAACTCTAAGGTTTTTTGACCAAATTTACTAGAAATTTCGCCATGTTTAACATGGGCATTGTCAAAACGACGAGTCCAATAATCTAAGGACGCATCTGTCGGTACACGAAATGAAGCACGTTCAATATTATTAACTCCATGATTTCCTTTAGGAATATCTTTGAAATCAAAGAAAGTCATATCAGCTCCATGCCCATCTTCTTCTGTGAAAAAGAGGTGATAAGTTTCATAGTCATCTTGATTGACTGTTAATTTTGCTAAACGCAGACCCAAGATATTTGTGAAAAAATCATAGATTTTTTGAGCACTTGAGGTGATTGCTGTTACGTGGTGAACACCACCAAGAGTAAGATTTTCAGGTATTTTTGTTTCAATTTTTGTTAATTCAGCCATTTGTTTTCTCCTATTTAGTTACTTTGCACTGAAATTTTTTCAATACAAAATTATTTTGTTTCTGTAAGCCATTTTTTAGCGGCTAAAACTTCCTCTTGCGTCAATTGATGACCAAGTGAACTTTCATATATTTCAAGCTGACAGCCTGAATCTTCCAAATCACCTTTTAAATCACCAAAGTTTTTCTGAGGAACAATCATATCATTTGGCGCATAGCTTAGAAAGACATGCTTATCATCAAGTTGAACGGTCTGTTCAAAGTCTTCCAATTGCATCCCATGAAAGGCAATAATTTTATCAAAATTTATTTTTCCTCTAAGAAACATATTCAAAGCTACATTTGCACCATTTGAATAACCGATAGCTATCATTTTATGGACGTCAAGGTCATGTTTTTCAGCCAACAAACTGACCTCATCCGTCAACCAGTCTGTTTCTTCATCTAAAGATTCAAGATCAAAATTTTCTTTAGTAAAACCACCTAAGCCTCGGAGTTTAAAATAACGATTGACTCCTTGCTCATTAATACGTCCACGAATTGACAAAATAGGATGTGAAGGGGCAATCATTTCAGCAATTTCTAATAATTGATGCTCATCTCCACCCGTGCTATGTAATAACAAAAGAGGTGCCAAATCTTTACGACCTGCCTTAAAAACATAATCTGTCATCTTTCCTCCTCCATTCACGATTTCAGATTCTTATTTACTAAGTTTGAAATACAAATCAGCAACATTTCCACTAAATTCTTCAACTTGTCCAGAAATTACAACTTCAAGAACTTTCGCTGAATCATCAATTGCCGGAATTTCACGATTTTGTAGTGTTACGAATTCATCTACACTAGCAAATTCTTTAGTCATTGTACGTCCATCAAGGGTTTTAAAAGTAACTTTCATTGTTCAATCCAACTTTCTCATTTCTATGTTTACAATTGTAAACGAAAAGAATTTCATTGTCAAGGAATTTATTTTTAAAATACAAAAAAACCAGCAAATGCTTGCCGATTCTTGAAATCTATCTAATTTATTTGATGATTGTTACACTACAAGGTGCATGTTTAACCACGTAAACTGCTGTAGAGCCAAGCAACATTCGGTCAAGAGCGCCTTTCCCTGAAGAGCCCATCACAATCATATCAATTTCATGTTCTTTAGCGAAATCGACAATTTCATTTTTTGCCGAACCATCAACTCGAATTTCTTCAAACTTCACTTCATTATTGATAATTGCCAAAGCTTTGTCTAAAACTTCTTTAGCTTCATTATCTGCACTTTCTTCAAGTACGGGAACTGCTGGAACTACTGGAATAGCTGGTGCAGGAACCACAGGAACTGGGTTACCAGCTGCATAAATACTGTTTTTATCCGTCGCATGTAAAACGAATAATCGTGAGTTGTCTCTTTTAGCAAGGACAATAGCTTCTTTTAACGCTTCTTCTGCCTGCTCAGATCCATCAATTGCGACTAGGATTTTTTTATAATTTTTACTCATTGTAACCGTCCTCCTCACTACAATTTTACGTTATTTCAGAGAGCAAGTCCAATTAAACGCTGTACAATTTATTCTATAAACCATTTATAAAAAATCACTTTCTTACTAAGAATGCTTCAAACTAGCATTATCACTCAATCATCAGGTCCTTATAGTTAGAATTGATTTATAGAAAAGGGATTCTAAAAATACAAAAACATTTTCTTTTTCATTTAAGTTTCATTTCAGCATTATAACGTATAATAGTTTACATACTCCTAAATAAACTTTTTTCATAAATACTCCTAAAACTTCCGTTTACTCCGCGGAAGTTTTTTTAGCCTTTGATTTACTAAAGTGGTATAATTACTTTTAAAATCATGAAAACAAGATACAGACAAATTGAAAGGACTCTAAAGAGATGACACAAAAAATTGTTGCAATCACAGGTGCTTCAAATGGAATGGGATTTGAGGCAGCAGAACTTTTTGCCAAACGGGGTTGGAAAGTATACGCCGGTGCACGCCGCGTTGAAAAAATTCCACAATATGAAAACAACATCAAAGCACTAAAACTGGATGTTACTAGCTCTGAATCAAACCAAGCTTTTGTGAAAAAAATTTTAGATGAGGCAGGTCATATTGACGTCCTCATCAATAATGCAGGTTATGGCGAATACGGACCAGCCGAAGAAATCCCAATGGATAAAATTCGCAATCAGTTTGAAACCAACTTCTTTGGTGCGGTTGAATTAACTCAACTTGTCTTACCAACAATGAGAGCTCAAAATTATGGACGAATTGTTAATATTTCATCAATTGGTGGAGATGTCTATATGCCACTTGGTGCTTATTATCACGCTACAAAAGCCGCCCTTCAACAATGGTCTGACGTTTTGGACCTCGAAGTTTCCCAATTTGGTATCCGTTCAGTTTGTGTTCAACCTGGTGGAACTCAGTCAAGCTGGGGAAATATTGCCCTAGAAAATTCTAAAAAGAATATGAGTTCAAACTCTGCTTACCAACCTTTGGTAAATTCTGTTGCTTCAGGACTTGACCGTTTTATGAAAAATAGTGCTAAAGCTTCTGATTTAGCTGAAGTTTTTTATAAAGCTGCGACAGAGATTAAACCGAGCCTTCGCTACCTCCACTCTTTCGGTGATAAATTCATGGTAAATGTTGCTCGTAAACATCCAAAAATCTTTCGTAAAGCTCTTCTTATTACAATGCGTTACTTTGAAAAGCACAATCAATAAAAATACAACCTTGAGTTGTATTTTTTTATTTCTACTTTTAAAAGTTCTATCAGCTCCATTAAAAAATCATATCGCTAGAATTTTCTGAATTTCTTATAATTATAATAAGTTTTATAGCTAAAGGAGAAAGCTATGGTTCAAGAATTGCTGACGAATAATCAACGAATGTGATTAACGACTATTTTTTATACTAACTAAAATTTTCAAAAATAGGAGAAAAAAACTATGACTAATCACAATTATAAATTCGACACTTTGCAAGTCCACGCAGGACAAGTCCCTGATCCTGTCACGGGTTCACGCGCCGTTCCGCTCTATCAAACAACTTCTTTCGTTTTTAACAATTCAGACCATGCCGAAGCTCGTTTTGCTTTACAAGATCCTGGAGCTATTTATTCACGTTTAGGAAATCCAACCAACGATGTTTTTGAGGCACGCATCGCAGCTCTTGAAGGTGGAAGTGCAGCCCTTGGTGTTGGTTCTGGCTCAGCAGCTATTACTTATGCCATCTTGAATATCGCTACAGTCGGTGATAATATTGTTTCCGCAAGTACCCTTTATGGTGGAACATACCACCTTTTTTCTGGGACTTTACCAAAATATGGAATTACAACTAAATTTGTCAATCCAGATGACCCGAAGAATTTTGAAGAGGCGATTGATGAAAAAACCAAAGCTATTTATTATGAAACTTTGGGCAATCCGGGAAATAATGTGATTGATTATGATGCCATTGGTCAAATTGCTAAAAAACATGGAATTCCCGTTATTGTTGATGCAACGTTTACTACCCCTGTGGCCTTTAAACCATTTGAACATGGTGCTAATGTAATTGTTCATTCAGCAACGAAATTCATTGGCGGTCACGGTACTTCTATTGGTGGAGTCATCGTTGATGGCGGAAACTTTGATTGGGCAAATGGTAAATTTCCTGATTTTACACAAGCTGATGAAAGCTACAATGGGATTAAATTTGCCGAATTGGGTGAAATTGCTTTTGTGACTCGGATTAGAGCTATTTTATTACGTGATACGGGTGCGGCTTTATCGCCTTTTCATTCTTGGCTTTTCTTACAGGGGCTAGAAACACTCTCACTCCGGGTAGAACGTCACATCTCCAATACTAAAAAGATTGTAGATTTTTTAGACAATCATCCTAAGGTGGAACTTGTTAACCATCCTCTGCTTGAAAGTAATTCCTATCATGCGCTCTACCAGAAATATTATCCAAAAGATGCTGGATCTATCTTTACCTTTGAACTCAAAGACAAAGATGAGAAAAAAGCGCGTGATTTGATTGACCATCTTGAAATTTTCTCACTTCTAGCCAACGTTGGAGATACCAAATCATTGGCCATTCATCCTGCTTCGACCACTCACCAGCAGCTGAATGCCGAAGAACTTGCTAGTGCAGGGATTTCCAAAGGAACCATTCGATTATCGGTTGGTATTGAAGATGTAACTGACTTAATTGCTGATTTAGAGCAAGCATTAGAAAAAATATAAAAAAATGAGCGGTAACCAGCCGCTCATTTTTTTGTTTAGGAGTAAACTTTATGAAAAATTTTATTGGAATAAGTATATTATAGTCACCCTGACTTAAGTTTTACTAAAACTAGGCTAAAATGAAACTTGATTTATACTTGTATGCTAAACATACAAAAAATTTATCTTTGTGGCTTCTAGCATTGATTTAAAACTGTACAATCCTACTAACATATTTTACTTATCTAAGGAGAAACAATGTCATATACAGGTTATGGAAAAAACTTTAGGTTAATCCGCGAACAAAAAGGATTGCCTTTGTCCTAATTTCAAAAAGTAGGAATCGACTTTTTGATATCAATGATTTAATTTTAAATACTCTTGGAGCAATATTGGCTTTAGTTTTTTAAACTTACTCAAATATTTTTTAGAAATTAGAAGTGGTTTTAGGAAGAATATTTGTTGGTGTTTCATAAAAAACAGCCTTATCCCCAGAAACATTTATGGAAGTTTGGCGAACGTTAGGATTGGGATTTATTAACAAGTCTATTAGGTAGTCTATTTTCAATTCTACTGTTTATTTATGTTGTAAATATTTCTGTAGATGCCAAAGAAAATTAGGAGAAGGATAAAATATGAATAAAAACTATTCATAGGAGCCTTAATTTTTTAGTCCTAACATTATTTATTTGGGGATAGGAATTCCTGCCGTGCTTATATTTAATCAGTTGGGATATTCTTCAAATGTTTTCATAACATTTATCGAATTTAATGGAATTGGTTTTGTGGCTTTAGCTATTTCAATTATTTTATTCATTAAAAATAGCGATAAATAAAAAAATGAGCGGTAACCAGCCGCTCATTCTTTTGTTTAGGAGTAAACTTTATGAAAAATTTTATTGGAATAAGTATATTATAGTCACCCTGACTTAAGTAATGCTAAAATTACGCTAAATTGAAACTAAACTTCGTCTTTTTGTAAGAACATGAATGAAAAACTTGTCAAGATTTATAAAAAAGTGGGCTTTATAAAGTCCAAGATTTATGATAAAATAAGGGCAGAATGCTTATTTTTTAGCACAAAAGTAGTCAAACTACTTTATCGAAAAATATTTGAGAATTTTTCTCATCAATAAAAAAGGAAAATACATGCTTACAGTATCTGATATTTCATTACAATTCTCTGACCGCAAGCTTTTTGACGAAGTAAACATCAAGTTTACACCGGGAAACTGTTACGGTTTAATCGGTGCCAATGGGGCTGGTAAATCAACTTTCTTGAAAATCTTGGACGGTGAAATTCAACCAACAACAGGTCACATCTCAATGGGGCCAAACGAACGCATGTCTGTTCTTCGTCAAAATCATTACGATTACGAAGACCAAACACCACTTGATGTCGTGATGATGGGGAATGAAAAACTTTTCGCCATTAATCAAGAAAAAAATGCCATTTACATGAACCCTGATGCGACAGATGATGACTTCATGAAAGCTGCCGAACTTGAGGCAGAATTTGGTGAAATGGGTGGTTATGAAGCCGAAGCTGACGCTGCTCGTCTTTTGCAAAACCTCGGCATTAAAGCTGAACAACATACATGATTTGATGGCCAATTTGACTTCTGGCGAACACGTTAAAGTCCTTCTTGCTAAAGCACTTTTTGGTAAACCTGATGTGCTTCTTCTTGACGAACCGACCAATGGACTTGATATTCAAGCGATTGCTTGGCTTGAAGAATTTTTGATTAATTTTGAAAATACCGTTATCGTTGTTTCCCATGACCGTCACTTCTTGAACAATGTTTGTACTTACATGGCTGACCTTGACTATGGTAAAATCAAACTTTACCCAGGGAACTATGATTTCTGGAAAGAGTCTTCTGAACTTGCTCTTCGCTTGCAAGGTGACCAAAACCGTAAAGCTGAAGAGAAAATTGCCGAGTTGAAAGAGTTTATTGCTCGTTTCTCTGCTAATGCGTCTAAATCAAAACAAGCAACATCACGTAAGAAAATGCTTGATAAAATTGAAGTTGAAGAATTCGTTCCTTCATCACGCAAATATCCATTTGTTGGTTTTGAACAAGAACGCGAAATCGGTAATGATTTACTTCGTGTAGAAAATCTTTCAGTTGCGATTGAAGGAGAAATGATTATCGAAAATATTTCATTCATCTTAAATCCTGGTGATAAGACCGTCTTTATTGGTCAAAACGATATTCAACAAACAACGTTACTTCGTGCTTTAATGGATGATGTAGAAGATAATTGGACCGTAACTGGCGATATTAAATGGGGAGTTACATCTTCTCGTTCATATCTTCCAAAAGATAATACCAAAGATTTTGATACAAGTGACTCTATTCTTGACTGGTTGCGTCAATTTGTATTGACAAAAGAGGAAGACGATAATACTTACCTTCGCGGTTTCCTTGGACGTATGCTTTTCAAAGGTGAAGAATCTTTAAAAGCTGTCAATGTCCTCTCAGGGGGAGAAAAAGTTCGTGTCATGCTTTCTAAAATGATGCTTCAACGAGCTAATGTGCTTGTTCTTGATGACCCAACTAATCACTTGGATTTGGAATCTATTTCTGCACTTAATGATGGTTTGAAATCATTTAAAGGCTCAATCCTCTTTGCTTCACATGACCATGAATTCATTAATACTATTGCCAATCACATTGTTGTTCTTGGTAAATCTGGTGTCATTGACCGTATTGGTGAAACTTATGATGATTTCTTAGATAATGCAGAAGTACAAGAAAAAGTAAAAGCACTCTGGGCCGATTAAATTTATTATTATTTAGTTCGTTTACACTGTTGTGTAAACCAAGTTTACAGTTCTGTCAGTAAAATTTACTGACAGAATTCATTTTCATCCACTGTTAGCGCTAACAGTGGACTGGGGGAGAAGTCATGAATCAAAATTTAAAACTTTTTGCGACAGATATGGACGGAACTTTTCTGCGCAATGACCATTCGTATAATCACAAAAAACTCGCTGAAGTAATTAAAAAAATTCAAGATAGAAATCTTCTTTTTGCTGCTTCTTCTGGACGTTCTTTACTTGGTTTGATTGAAGTTTTTTCAGAATATAAAGATCAAATGGCTTTTGTTGCTGAGAATGGTGGAGTTGTTGCTTATAAAGGAGAAATTCTCTTTGCAAAAGATTTGACTGTTGCTCAAACTCAAGAATTAATTGATGACTTGCAAGAGATGCCGTTTAGTCCCAAAAATGACTATTTAATTTCTGGCCTTAAAGGTGCTTATTATCCTGAAGGTATTTCTAAAGAATACCTTGCTCATGCAAAACTTTATTACCCTAACTGTCAACTTTATCATCGCTTAGATGAAATTGATGACAAATTGCTCAAGGTTACAACCAACTTCCCCGAAGACCACGTCCGTGACTGTGAACAATGGATTACAGACAGACTCTCTTTCGTAAGGGCAACAACAACTGGTTTTACTAGTATTGACATCGTGCCAAATGGTATTTCTAAAGCTTCTGGCTTAGCTCATTTGTTAGCACATTTTAATTGGCTCCCTGAAAATTTAGCTGTTTTTGGTGACCAAATGAATGATTTGGAAATGTTTGAATACGCTGGTTCTTCTTTTGCTGTCAGTAACGCAGCGCCTGAAATTCTTGAACTAGCTGATAAAGTCATTCTTTCTAATGACGAAGATGCTGTACTGGTTGAGATTGAAAATATTTTAAATGAAGAATAATTTTATTCAATAGATTTCCTATTGTAAAAAAAAGTGACTATCTGGTCACTTTTTTTGTTATAATTTTAATGAGAGATTATTTGATTTGGAGAAAATAAAAATATGAAAATTGCAATTGATGCAATGGGAGGAGATTTTGCTCCCGAAAATATTGTCAAAGGTGTAAACTTGGCAAAGAAAGAACTTTCTGATGTTACCTTCCAACTCTACGGAGATGGGGCAAAAATTCGTCAATTTTTAGACGATGAAACAAATGTTGAGATTGTTGAAACAACTGAAATCATTGATTTTCATGATGATCCAGTTGCTGCCATTAAATCAAAAAAAGACAGCTCACTTGTCCGAGCTGTGACTGCTGTGAAAAAAGGAGAGGCTGATGCAGTCTTGTCTGCCGGCTCAACTGGTGCACTTTTAACCGCCGGCTTACTTTTGGTTAAGAGAATTAAGCAAGTGTCACGTCCAGCCTTGATGTCAACCTTACCGACAGCTGATGGTCGCGGTTTTGATATGCTTGATTTGGGAGCAAATACTGAAAATACGGCCCACCACTTAGTTGATTTTGCCATTTTGGGTTCATATTACGCTGAAAATGTTCGCGGCATCAATAAACCACGTGTTGCTTTGATTTCTAATGGTGCCGAAGAATCTAAAGGTTCGCCAACTGTCAAAGAAGCGCATGAAATTTTGTCAGCTATGTCTGAAATCAACTTTCATCGGAAATATTGAATCTCGTGATTTACTTTCAGGTGGGGCTGATGTTGTAGTAACCGATGGTTTCACGGGAAACGCCATTTTAAAAGCGATTGAAGGAACAGCAACTGTTCTCATGAAAGAAATAAAATCAGCCATCATGGCTGGTAGTGTCACCACTAAAATCGGTGGGGCTCTAATTAAAAAACCTTTGTCTGGACTTAAAGATTTGATGAGTACAGATGGAGCTGGTGGAGCTGCTTTTGTTGGTCTTAAAGCACCTGTTGTTAAAGCTCACGGAAATTCAAGTGAATTGGCGATTGCCTCTGCCTTGAAACAAATTCATAAAATGTTGGAATCAGATGTTTCTGGTAAATTAGTCGAACATTTTGAAAAAATGGACAAATAAAAAACTCGGGAAACCGAGTTTTTTTACTGACAGAATTGAGCAGTCAGTATTTTTTTATCTACCATTTATACTTCGTACCGAAATAGTTAAAGATAATCATATCAACAACTAAAATTATCATCATAAAATTATAAGGAGACTCTTTTTTCAAAAAAATAGAATAAATAAACAAAATTACAAAGAGTGGAATAAAAATCCAAGCCCAAAAAACTTTTTTCTGATAAAACTTTTCGGGTAATGGTTTTCTCGATTCATTTTTGTCCTTAATGAAAAAAACTAAAACTAGTCCAATTATTAAAGCAGTAAAACTAGCATTTTGTATTGAATGACTGGGGATGAATTGCAAAATTAGACCAATTATTAAAAAAATACTGCTCAACAACCAAAATGTATATTCTTTTTTTCATATTTTTCTCCTTATTTTACTGACAGCTTTCTTCAGTAAAATAAAATATCTAAAAATTACTTACAAACGTTTAACAGTATTGACATCTGCTCCTTTTGACTTTTCTTGGTGTTCTTTGAGCCATTTTTCACGTTCATCATCATCTAATTTAACGACAAAAAAAATCATAACAAGTAATATCAAGATTCCTAAACCTAAAATTAGGACGGATAAAGTAAAGCTTGTCAGTAAAACCAATGAAAAGAGAACCGAACCAATTCCAATCAAAAGGAATTTTTTCTTAATGTTAGCAAGTCCAGTTGATAAATATTGAACAAAACCCATAAAGACAGTCAGGCCACTCAGAAAAACATAATTTCCACTCAAAAAGAGAGCTATTCCACAAACTGTCGTCAAAATAATTGCCCAAGTGGGGGTTCCAAAGCGATTATTTTTAGAAACAAACATAGGCACATCTTCATGAGCCTGAGCCAAACTGGCTAAAATTGTTGGTGTATTAAAAGTGGTCGCAACAATAACACCAAAAATTGAAAAACATATTCCGACAACAAAGAGCGGAATTCCAATGCTACCCACGATTTTACTAAAAGCTGTTGCCGCAGGCACAAGTGTTTTAGTCAGCTCTGGCCCCAATGCCCCAATGGTAATGGTTTGAATAATCAGATAAACAGCCAAACAGGTTAACATGACAAGGGACATCATTTTTGGTAAATTTTTTGCTGGATTTTTCATTTTTTCAGCATTCACCGGTAGAAATGAAAAGCCAGTGAAGAAAAAGAACACAGTGCCGTAAGCTGACAGAAATCCATTAAAGCCACCTATATTTGCTGACGAAGCTGTCAGTAAATTTGGACTTGAAAAATTAAGACCACGTACCAACCATAGACAAGTAAAAATAAAAACAAGAACTAAGACAATTTTCACAAAAGAAGTCAGATTGTCTAAACCAGCAATAATTGAACTCCCAAAATAGGAGATGATTCCTAGGGCTAAAATAATAATGATACCAATTAACCGACTATTAAGATTTGGAAGAATCATTTTCATTGCTGTCAGTAAAGCCGAAACCTCTGTAGCTAGTGTCACTGTACCTAGCAACCATGTCACCATTCCCACAATAAAGCCTGGAAAACGCCCAAAAGTTTCTTTAGCATAAACAAAAGCTCCACCATTTTTTGAATAAATTTTACTCATGTTGGCATAAGCAAAAGCAATCACAAAAATTGATAAACCAGCACATAAAATAGCCAGTAAACTCCAAATTCCTGCATCTTCATAAATTTTGCCAGAAAGTAAGAAAATTCCTGAACCAATAATGGAATTCACACCCAACAGAAAAATGGCTGCCGGTGATAATAATTTATTTTCTTTCATTGAGACCCCACTTATTTTAATTAAGTTAAGACTTTGTTAAATTTATTGTTAGTTAAATTATATCAGAAAGGCCTCATTTTTCGTCATTATTTCACCAGTTTATGCAAAAAAACTAAGCTATTCATTGATAACTTAGTTTTTCATTTATTCTATAAAATAGACTAGCCTAAAGTTGCTTCAAGTTCAATATCGACTCCTGACAGAGCCTTAGATACTGGACAGCTTTCCTTTACTACTTTGGCAATTTCTTGAAAATCAGCTTCAGAAAGTTCTGGTACCACTGAACGATTAGTCAATTTAATTTTTGTAATCGCTGGACCATCTGCTGTTGCTTCAAAAGTAACATCTGCCGTTGTGTCAATAGAAGTTGCTACTAAGCCTTTTTGTCCTAAAACCATTGAGAATGCCATACTAAAACAGGCTGCATGAGCAGCTCCCAAAAGTTCTTCTGGTGTGGTAATATGAGCTTGACTTTCTGAACGTGCTTTGAAATTATAGGGAGTTTCTGTAAAAATTTGAGAACTTTCAGCAGAAATTGTGCCAAAACCATTTTCTAAAGTGTCCTCCCAATGTGCTGATGCAGTAGAGATATTTTTCATTTTTTTCCTCCTTAATAGAACTGTGCAATTGCTTTATGAATTGAATACTTAAGTTGTATTTGTAATTCTCTCTTGTAATTTGAGTATATCTTTTTGCAATTGTGAATTCAAGCAAATTGATTTTCTACTTTTTAAAGTTTGACAGTTCATTACAAAAAGTGTAAAATTTAAAACAACAAGGAAGTAACTTTGATTTTGAAATCTTTAGGAAGTTGGTGGTTGTGCAAACCAACGTTTTCAGCAAAGTGAATGGGCTTGTGATTAACTAATAAATTTGATTTAAAAAAATAAAGAATCACGGCCGCTTCCGTTACAGAGCAACTTGTTTTTTGACAAGTTCTAAGAAAATCATTTGATTTTAAATTTACGGTGGCACCGCGCTCAAAGCGCCCGTAGGACTTTTTATAGTTCTATGGGTGCTTTTTTTATTTTTTATTTAGTGTAAACCAGTTTACACTCTTCAATAATCAATCTAATCCAAACACACATAAGGAGAACAAAATGACAAAACCAACTATTTTAACTGGAGACCGTCCAACAGGAAAACTTCACATCGGCCACTATGTAGGCTCTTTGCAAAATCGTGTCAAAATGCAAAATGAAGATAAATACAATATGTTTGTCTTTTTAGCTGACCAACAAGCTTTAACTGACCATGCAAAAGAACCTGAACTCATTCGTCAATCTGTCGGTGATGTTGCCCTTGACTACTTAGCAGCAGGACTTGACCCTGAAAAATCAACCATTTTCATTCAAAGTCAAATTCCTGAACTGGCTGAACTTTCAATGTATTATATGAATTTAGTTTCACTTGCCCGCCTTGAACGCAATCCTACTGTAAAAACAGAGATTGCACAAAAAGCTTTTGGTGAATCAATCCCTGCCGGCTTTTTAGTGTATCCAGTTTCTCAAGCTGCTGATATTACTGCTTTTAAAGCCACTCATGTTCCAGTCGGAAATGATCAAAAACCAATGATTGAACAAACACGAGAAATTGTTCGCTCATTTAATAATGCTTATCACACAGATGTTTTAGTTGAACCAGAAGGAATTTACCCTGAAAATGAAGCTGCTGGTCGTTTACCTGGACTTGACGGAAATGCCAAAATGTCTAAATCTCTTGGAAACGGAATTTTCCTTGCTGATGACATGGACACACTCAAGAAAAAAGTGATGTCAATGTATACTGACCCTGACCATATCAAAGTTGAAGATCCTGGTAAAATTGAAGGAAACATGGTTTTCCATTATCTTGACGTTTTTGGTAAAGCTGAAGATGCAGAGCAAATTGCTGAAATGAAAGCCCAATATCAAGCGGGTGGTCTTGGTGATGTGAAAACAAAACGTTTCCTTCTTGATGTTCTTGACCGCGAACTTTCACCAATCCGTGAACGCCGTATTGAGTTTGCACAAAATATGGACTACGTTTACGATATGCTTAAAGCAGGCTCACTTAAGGCCCAAGCTGTAGCCAGTCAAACTCTTGATGAAGTTAAGTCTGCAATGGGAATCAACTATTTCAAATAATTCATTTTCAAATTTTACTTCCTTAGCCTTACTAATCTTGAGGATTTACCAATTTACACTATTTGGTTTTAGTTGACACTGGTGTAAACTCAAGTCATTTATTTTGGAGATTTAACTTGATTGATTTAAAGAAAATTAAAAGATTTGCTCAAGAAATTCATGATAAAAATAATGATGGACATGGCTTTGACCATATTGAACGGGTCGTTGTTCTTGCTCAAAAAATTTTACTGACAGAGCCGTCAGCAAATCAAGAACTTGTTCTAGCAACTTGTTATTTACATGATACTTATGATGAAAAATTAACAGATGATGTTCCTAAACAAAAAGCTAAAGTTGCGCAATTTTTAAATGAGCTTAAAATTGATAAAAAGCTCATTGATGAACTTTTTATGATTATTGACAACATGAGTTTTTCAAGTAATTTAATTGAGAGAAAAAAACTCTCTTTGAATGGACAAATTGTGCAAGATGCTGACCGCCTTGATGCAATGGGAGCTTGGGGAATTGTAAGGACACTTGAATACGGTTGGGCAAAAAATCGAGTCTTTTATGACCCAAATCTGCCACCTTTAGATTACAATTCTAAAGAAGACTATCATAGTCAAAAAAATAACTCCACACTCAATCATTTTTATGAAAAATTATTTTTGTTAAAAGATTTATTAAATACAACCGAAGGAAAAAGACTAGGCGAAAAGCGTGATAAAATAATGCACCTTTTTGTCAGCCAAATCGAAGAAGAATACAAGGAAACTCATCTTTAATTTTTACTGACAGACCCTATCAGTGCTTATTTTATGGCCTTGTCAGTAAAAATCATTCCCAAATCGAAAGGAAGTGACTAATGTCTGGCTTCACAAAAATAGTTTTTAAACTTCATAATTTTCTTGACAGAAAAAAAATAAAAAACAATTTGAAATTCAAGCCAAGCCTCACTTCTAAAACATTGGTTTTTGCTCATCGTGGTTCTAAATCCAACTGTCCAGAAAATACATTGGCCGCTTTTCATGAAGCTGTTCGTGTCCATGCTGACGGAATTGAGCTTGATGTCCACTTATCACTCGATAATGAATTAATTGTTATTCACGATGAGAAAATTGACCGGACAACAAATGGTAAAGGTCTTGTCAAAAATATGAATGCTATAGATTTAAAGAAATTTGATGCTGGTTCTTGGTTCAATCCAAAATTTACTGACGAAAAAATTCCAACTTTGTCAGAGGTTTTAAAACTACTTACAGACCTATCATTTACTGGTTATTTAAATATCGAAATTAAAACTGATAAATTTGACTATCCCGGAATTGAAAAAAAACTCTCAGACTTAATGACAGAAACTAAATGGCCCTTTAGCTATATTTATAGTTCGTTTAATTTTGATTCATTAAAAAAAATACACACTTTTGATTCAAAGGCTGAAGTTAATTATCTGACAAAAAATCTTTTGACCCTAAAAAGTCATTATAAAGGCAGCTCAACAGATTTTATTTCAGGAATTCATCCCCGAAGAACCTACGCCTTCAAGCACCCACTTCTTCTCAAAAGTTCAAAAAGACCCCTTCGTCTTTGGACAGTTAATCAAGAAACAGAAATACGACAAGCTTTTCAACAACATGTAGCTGGAATCATCACCGATTTTCCGGAACGTGCCCTCGAAATTCGTCGAGAAATCCAAGACCAGTCAAAATAGACTGGTCTTTTTTTCATCTATCACAAATGATATCTATTTCACAATATTTTGAGGTGAAAATCACATAGTACAGTAATTGTAAGCGTAAAGCATTTCTCTTTACATTTTGTTTCACAAAGGGTATAATTAAATCGTGCGTGTTATTTTGTCAAACTTGTTTGACAAAATAAGCACAAGGATTTGGAAGGGATGCATAAACATGCAATTTATTAACTATCTAGGTCAAGACGCTTACACAAATATCGCGATGGACAGCTGGCTACTTTATCACCTAAAACCAACTGAGCCTGTTTTTGCTTTATGGCAAAATAAACGTGCAGTTATTGTGGGGCGCAACCAAAACACTTTTGCTGAAGTGAATCAAGACTACATTGACAGTCATGATGTTCAAGTTGTTCGTCGAGTATCTGGCGGTGGTGCAGTTTATCATGATGAAGGAAACATCTGTTTCACATTTTTTGTTCCTGTCGAAAATTCTGGCTCTGTCAACTTTAAAAAATTTGTTCAACCGATGTATGAAGCACTCCATGCTGTTGGAATCAAAGCTGAAATCACTGGACGCAATGACCTTGAAGTTGAGGGTAAAAAGATTTCGGGAAATGCCCAACGCTATGCTGGAGGTTATTTGATGCATCACGGAACCCTCCTTTGGGACACTGATGTTGAAGCAATGATTCGTTCTCTCAATGTTTCTGATGAAAAATTTGTCAGTAAAGCGGCTAAATCAGTTCGCGCTCGTGTGGGAAATATCAAAGATTTTGCCCCTGAGGACTTAACCTTAGATAGTTTTATTGACGCATTAAAATACTATCTCACAGACGAAGGAAAAGATGGTGAATTAGTTTTAACTGATGACCAACTTAGCTCAATCAAAAAAATACGAGATGAGCAATTTGCAACTTGGGATTGGAATTATGGCGAATCACCAAAATTCTCCTTCCAAAATCACGCTAAATTTACTGGCGGAGCCATTGATATTCAAGTCAATGTTGAAAATGGTAAAATCACTGAAATTAATTTCCAAGGAGATTTCTTAGGCGTTCGAGATTGGCGAGATATCAAAGAGCAATTTATTGGTCTTGAATTTGAACCTTCAGCAATTCTTGAAGTCCTTGAAACAAATAAAGAAGGACAATATTTTGGAACAATTCAAAATACTGAACTTTCTGAAATGTTCAAAGCTGACTATCGAACAGATTAAGTTATTTCACAAGCATAACCTTAGGAAATTTCTCCAAAAAATGATAAATTTCTAATTATAGACACATAAAATAGAAAGGGAATCTATTATGTCAAATTCAGAACAAATCTTAGATTTCAAAGCGCAGCTAGAACTGCAAGACACTACATTTCCAATGCTTCAAATTCTTAACGAAGAAGGAAAAATTGTTGACGAAGATGGTCTTAAACGTGCAGGACTTTCTGATGAAAAACTCGTTGAACTCTTTAAAAGTATGCTTTTTGCACGTCAAGTTGACATTCGTTCAATGAAATTAGCTAAACAAGGACGTATGGGATTCTTTGGACCTCACGCTGGTCAAGAAGCTTCTCAAATGGCCTCATCATTCGCTTTCACTGACGAAGACTGGCTCTTCCCAGGTTACCGTGACTTGCCACAAATTTACGCAAAAGGTTGGCCAATCTGGAAAGGTCTTCTTTGGTCTCGTGGACATCAACTTGGTAATGAGTACACTACCGATGATGGTAAACCTGTAAACTCATGGTTCCCACAAATTATCATTGGTGCTCAATACGTTGAAGCTGCTGGTGTCGCGCTCGGACTCAAAAAACGTAAAAAAGATGCTGTAGCTTTCGTTTACACTGGTGATGGTGGTTCTTCACAAGGTGATACTTATGAAGGAATTAACTTTGCTGGAGCTTATAAAGCCCCACTTGTTGCCTTTATCCAAAATAACGGCTATGCAATTTCGACACCTCGTAGTCTCCAAAGTGCCGCTCCTCATTTAGCTGCTAAAGGTTGGGCCGCAGGTGCTCCTTCGATCGTAGTTGATGGAATGGACGCGATTGCTATGTATCTTGCTTCTAAAGAAGCTCGTGCTTGGGCAGTAGCTGGAAATGGTCCAGTTGTTATTGAAGCAATTACAAACCGTTTAGAACCACACTCAACAGCTGGTGATGACCCACTTCGCTATCGTACTAAAGAAGACATTGAAGCTTGGTGGAAAAAAGAACCTCTCGTTCGTATGCGTAATTTCCTGACTGAAAAAGGACTTTGGGATACAGAGAAAGAGGAAGCTTATATTGCTGAACTTGATGCAGGTATTGATGCCGACATTAAGAAAGCCAACAATGTTGAAAAACAAAAAATTTCTAGCTTCATTAAAAATACACTTGAAGTGCCAAGCCAAGCAATGGCAGAACAAATTGCAAAATTTGAAAGCGAGGGCAAATAAGAATGGCAGTAAAAACTTATATTGCAGCAATTACAGAAGCGCTTGATTTGGCGCTTGAAAAAGATAAAGATGCACTCATTTTTGGTGAAGACGTTGGACAAAATGGTGGGGTTTTCCGTGCTACTGATGGTCTGCAAGCAAAATATGGAGAAGAACGTGTTTTCAATACTCCACTTGCTGAATCAGGAATTGGTGGAATGGCAATTGGTCTTGCAACACAAGGTTACCACCCAATTATGGAAATCCAATTCGGAACCTTTATCTTTGAAGTTTTCGACTCAATTGCTGGACAAATGAGCCGGACACGTTACCGTTTTAATAACACACGTTCAAATAATATTGTCGTGCGTACACCTTATGGAATCGGAACTAAAACGCCTGAAATGCACGCGGATTCAATTGAAGGGCTATTTTCACAAATCCCCGGAATTCGTGTTGTAATGCCTTCAAATCCAGCTGATGCTAAAGGATTATTGCTGGCTTCAATTGAAAATAACGACCCTGTTATTTTCCTTGAAAACCTTCACCTTTATCGCTCACTTAAAGGTGAAGTTCCTGAAGGTTACTATACTACACCACTTGATACTGCTGCAGTCGCTAAAGAAGGATCTGATGTTTCAATCATTGCTTATGGTGGAACAGTTCCACTTGCTCTTAAAGCTGCTGAACAACTCGAAAAAGATGGAATTAAAGCTGAAGTCCTTGACCTCAGAACAGTTGCTCCTCTTGATATTGAGTCAATTGGTAAAACAGTTGAAAAAACTGGGCGTGTGGTCGTTGTTCAAGAAGCTCAACGTACAGCCGGTATCGCAGCGAATGTCATGGCCGAAATTTCAGAACGTTTTGTTTTGAACCTTAAAGCGCCAATTGGACGTGTTAGTGGTCCTGACTCAATTTTCCCATTTGCACAAGCAGAAAATGACTGGGCAGTTAAAGCTGAAGATATTGTGAATAAAGTTAAAGAGGTGGTTGACTATGACTGAGATTTTTAAAATGCCTGATATTGGTGAAGGAATGCACGAAGGAGACATTGCCAACTGGTTAGTTAAAGTTGGAGATGTTGTTAAAGAAGATGACCCAATTGCTGAAGTACAAAATGATAAACTTATGCAAGAAATTCTCTCTCCTTATTCTGGTACCGTAACAAAACTTTTCGTTGAAGCTGGAACAACCGTAGAAGTTGATTCTCCTTTGGTTGAGTTTGATGGTGACGGTTCAGGCTCTTCTGCAGCTGCTCCTGCTCCTCAAGAAACAGCTGGTTCTGATACTGCTACAACTGATGCACCTTCTGGAGAAGCTCAAATCTTCACGATGCCTGATATTGGTGAAGGAATGCATGAAGGAGATATCGCCAACTGGTTAGTTAAAGTTGGAGATGAAATTAAAGAAGATGATCCTGTTGCAGAGGTTCAAAATGATAAACTCATGCAAGAAATTCTTTCTCCATATTCTGGAAAAGTCACTAAACTTTTCGTTGAAGCTGGAACGACTGTAGAAGTTGGGGCTCCTTTAATTGAATACAATGGAAATGGGGCTGCTCCAGCAGCTGCTAGTCCTGCTCCAGTCGCAGAAGCACCTAAAGCAGCTAGTCCTGCAAGTCCTGCAAATGCTCCGTTGACTAAAACAACTTCTACTGGTCACATTCTTGCGATGCCTTCTGTTCGTCATTATGCACGCAAGGCTGGTATTGATTTAAGTCAAGTTCCTGCAACTGGTCGTCACGGTCACACAACGTTGGCCGATGTTAAAGCTTTTGAATCTGGCAGTGTCGCTCCTATCGCTCAAACAACACCAGAAGCCGCTCCAGCACCTAAGGCTGATAAACCAGCTGCTCCTGTTGCTGAAAAAGCGCCAAGCGTTAAAGCAGGAGCTGGTGATCGACGTGAAGCAATGAATCCAACTCGTAAAGTTGTTTCTAAAGTTATGACTGCTCAACATACACACATTCCACCAGTAACAAACTTTGACCAAGTTGAAGTTTCTAAACTCGTGAAACATCGTGCTGTCTTTAAAGAAATTGCTGCAAAACAAGATATTAAATTAACCTATCTTGCTTATGTTGCTAAAGCTTTGGCTACTACTGCTCATAAATTCCCAGATATCAATGCTTCTGTTGACTATGAAAAACAAGAAATTGTTTATCACGAACATGTCAACCTTGGAATCGCTGTAAATGCTCCAACTGGTTTGTACGTTCCAGTGATTCATGAAGCTGAAACTAAATCAATTCTTGAGATTGCTAAAGAAATCGCTGAATTAGCTACTGCTACACGAGAAGGAACACTTAAACCTCAACAAATGCAAGGTTCAACAATTACAATTTCAAATATTGGATCTGCTCGTGGTTCTTGGTTTACACCAATCATTAATGGTTCTGATGTCGTAATTTTAGGACTGGGTTCAATCGTTAAAGAACCAATTGTTAATGGTGAAGGCGAAATTGTTGTCGGACAAAACATGAAATTGTCTATGACTTATGATCACCGTTTGATTGATGGAATGTTGGGTCAAACATCACTTAACTACTTGAAATCTCTATTGGCTGACCCTGAGTTCATGCTTATGGAAATCTAATAGGCTGTAATAAATGGTGCTAAAGCATCTATTTATTACAGGCGTGTCTCCTAGAGGATACTCGCTAATTGTCTTATTAGTAAAGGAACGAAAAAATATTTTTTTCGTTTCTTTCTGTCATAGATTTAAAAAACTAGTTTACAGTATTGTAAATTCAAGTTGACACTAATGTTTACAAGAAAGAGGATATATTATGGTTGTTGGTGCACAAGCAACAGAAGTTGATTTGGTTGTTATTGGTTCAGGCCCTGGTGGTTATGTTGCAGCCATCCGTGCGGCTGAACTTGGTAAAAAAGTTACAATTATTGAAAAAGATAATGTTGGTGGGGTTTGTTTAAATATTGGTTGTATCCCATCAAAAGCATTGATTAATATTGGTCATCATTACCAAGAATCTTTGGAGGAAGAAAAAGGAGAAAATCCTTTTGGTCTTTCTGTCGGAAATGTTAAATTAAACTGGGAATCTGCCCAAAAATGGAAACAAGATAAAGTTGTCAACCAGTTGACAGGTGGCGTTAAAATGCTACTTAAAAAACACAAAGTTGACGTGATTCAAGGAACTGCAGAATTTATTGATAACAATACAATAAATGTTGAACAAGAAGATGGGTTCCAACTTTTGCAATTTAATGATGTGATTATCTCAACTGGTTCACGTCCTGTCGAAATTCCTTCTTTCCCATTTGGTGGTCGCATTATTGACTCTACTGGTGCTTTGTCACTTCCAGAAGTTCCTAAACATTTGATTATTGTTGGGGGAGGAGTTATTGGTTCTGAGCTTGGTGGAGCTTACCGTATGCTTGGTTCTAAGATTACAATTGTTGAAGGTTTGGACCACATTTTAAACGGGTTTGATAAAGAAATGTCTGATATCATTGCTAATCGCGTTAAATCTGCTGGTTCTGAAATCTTTACTTCAGCAATGGCTAAATCAGCTACTCAAACTGATAAAGATGTAACTTTGACTTTTGAGGTTGATGGAAAAGAACAAACAGTGACTGGTGATTACTTACTCGTTTCTGTTGGACGTCGTCCAAATACTGATTTAATCGGCTTGAACAACACTGATGTTAAATTGACTGACCGTGGTTTGATTGAAGTTGACGATTCTTATGCAACTAATGTTCCTCACATTTATGCAATCGGTGATGTGGTTCCTGGTCCAATGCTCGCTCACAAAGCTTCTTTCCAAGCTAAAGTTGCTGCTGCTGCGATTGCTGGAGCTGAGGACGACGTGGACTTACACGTTGCTTTGCCTGCTGTAGCTTATACAACAACTGAATTGGCAACAGTTGGAGAAACGCCTGAATCAGTTAAAGACCGTAAAGATGTTAAAATTTCTAAGTTCCCATTTGCTGCAAATGGCCGTGCCATTTCAATGAATGATACGACTGGTTTCTTACGTTTGATTACTGAAACTAAAGAAGGGGCCTTAATCGGTGCCCAAATCGTTGGCCCTGGTGCATCTGACTTGATTTCTGGTTTATCACTAGCGATTGAAAATGGATTGACTTCTAAAGACATTTCATTGACTATCCAACCTCACCCAACACTTGGTGAAGCGATTATGGATACAGCTGAATTGGCTGATGGCTTACCAATTCACGTTTAATAAAATTAAAAATCACTGACGGATTTGTCAGTGATTTTTTCTATGGATAAATTTACTAACGGAAAATCTGTCAGTAAATTTTTATAATTCTATGACTTCATCAAAATAAGGACGAGTTTCAGCATAAAAATGGTGAGTAATCATAATTACTGTCAAACTTGGATTTTGTAATATACTTTGTTCAACAGCTAGAGCTGTCAACTTGTCAAGGCTAGCCGTACTTTCATCCATAATTAAAATTGGTTTTTCTCCTAATAATTCCCGAGCAATAGCCACTCTTTGCTGTTGTCCTCCTGATAAATTATTATCAAATTTATTGGTCAGCTTGCCTTTTAAAAAGTCCCCTGCTTTGACTGCTTTCAACACTTTTTCTAATTTTTCGTCAGTAATTTCTCGATTCATTTTTAAATTTTCTTTTAAGCTGTCATTAAAAAGATAGGGAAATTGGCTAATCGTTGCAATGATAGATTGTAGCTTCCCTTTATCAATAATTTTGTAATCTAAACCATCCAGCTTAACAGTCCCTTGATAATCTTCTAAATCTCCATTGAGCAATTGAATTAATGTTGTTTTTCCTGACCCACTCTCACCAACTATTGCGTACTTTTTCCCTTTTTTAATTTCAAAATTTGGATAAGTAATTTTCTTATCTCCTAATTTAATCGAAATATTTTCAAAAGATAATTTCTTCTCAAAAGTACTGACAGACTTGCTTTCTCTTTGATTTGATACTTTCGGATATTTCGTCAGTAATTTATCAGTTCCTAAAGCAATAGTGAAGCAATCAGCAATGGTATTCAGTCCATTAAAAATATTTCCAGCAAAATTTCCTGAAACTAATAATGTCCCTAAAAGGACAATATGCTGAAAAGCTAAAAGTGCATTAACCCCCAAAATTACGGACTGTGAAAGAAAACTCAGGCCAACTGTACACATCATTGCTGTCGAGACTAACTTTGCTTTGCTTATTTTTACCGCTTTTAGTTGCTCATAAACTTGAAGCAAGCGAGAAGTAAAAAAATCAAACTGCCGATTGTGATAAATTACTTCATACCCTTTGAGTTTGTCATTACTTTCTTTTAATGCTTTTTCGGCACTATTTGACACCTCTTGGGTCGCTTTGACCATTTTCTTTTGAAATAACTTTGGAAGAATCAATAAAATAAGAGCTAAGCCAAGGGTTGTCGCAAAAAGAATCCAATGAAAAGTAAATAAGGCAAAACTTGAGAAAAGCACCAGAAAAATATTTTCTATCATGAAATATATTTCTTTATAACCATCTGTGTCTAAGAGTATTGCATCATTATTTAACCACGAATTGTATTGATCCTTGCTCTCTTTAGAAAATTCCTGATAAGTAAGTGAAGTCAAATTTTTTAAAATATCTTTACGGATTAAATTTAACTGGGTTTGTGTTGTTTTTTCTGTCTGAACCACTTCTATTTTTCTAATAATCATCATGATTAGAAAAATAATTAAGCTAAGAAGAAACCAAAAGAGTCCTTTGGAAATATTTGATTTCATCAGAGCATTAACCAAATTGACTTTAAGATAGTTCCCATAAACATATAAAGCCATATTAGTGATAATTATGAGAAGTAGAATGATATTCTGAAATTTGTTTTTTTTAATGTAAGTGAGCATATTTTAAACCTCAATTCCAATCTCATAAGTAATCAAATTTTGCTTTTCTAACATTAAAATCATATCAGAAGTCTTATCTTTTGAGGAAATACAGTACTGTAAGCTATCAGCATTTAATCTTTTCAAGGGACAACGATTATTCATACAGATAGGTAATACCGAGCAGCTTTTACATTCTTCAGTTTCAGTAGAATTTACCCAAAGTGACTCTTTATTTTCGCTAATTAATAGTTTTCCGCCCCTACCGATTCTACCTAAAATATTATTAGCTTGATAAAGTGCTACTGTACATTTATAAACTAATCCATCTGACCCTATGACATAGTGATTTTTTATTGAAGCATAGCATAAATTGGAAGCGGTCATAGACCAAATAAACGGAACCGTGTGCCCTCCTTGCTCAATAACTTTACTAGCCAGTTCAAAACGAACATCTTTCTCAATAATTTTTGAATTTCTTTCTCCCAAATTACCAATATTATGAAAGGCGAACAAAATATTTTCACACTTTCCAAAATTTATGATTGATTCATGGATATACTCCTCCATGAACTTATAATTTTCTTCTCCAACATTCGTTCTTAACATAATAAAGATATCAGATGGAATCATTTCTTGTATTAATAATAAATTACTGATAATTCTTTCATAAGTTCCATGACCATTTTTTAGTATTCTTTGTTTATCATGATATTTTTGTCCACCATCTACTGTGATTTGAAAACTTTTAACTTTCAAATTCACCAATTTTTGAAAAACTCTTGGATTTAAAAGGTAGCCATTCGTAGTCATATCAGCACTATATTCAATCTTATTCTTTCGTGCAATTTCTATTACTGAAGAGCTTATATATTCAATAATTTTTAGATTTAATAAAGGTTCTCCACCAAACCATGAAAGTTGAATCTTATCATATTTACTTCTATTATTTTTGATTTCATTATTTATATATTTAATAATATCATTAGCCGTTTCTAATGACATTGCCCTTTTTTCAAATTTCTCATAACAATAAGTGCATCTAAAATTACAATCTTCATGAACTAATAGAATCAGTTGAAGGGTTCTTTCTAATTCTTGATAAGGATTTTTAAAGTTAAAGTTTTCAAGTAAAAATTCTTCAGATTTTAGTAATTCATAAATATCATCATTTGCTATAAAACTTTCAGTCGTGGGAAAATTAACTTTGGAATATTTTATTGATTTTCCATTATAAAAATTATATAGAATAATATTCTCAGCATTTTCTACTTGCTTTACAAACTGATTTAACTTTCTCATCATTTCTCTCCTTATTAAAAAATTCGCCTTTAAAAGACGAATTTTCACATTTTAACAACTATTGCAATTGTTAATTGTGTGCGCACGTACATCTTCTGCTTTTTTGTTCCTTTTGATTGTAATTTTCATGATGAAAATCCTCCAAATATTCTATTATGAGTTGAAATTAAAATTCTATTTCTAATCACAAATCCATTCTACCACTCCATTTTCAAAATCAAAAAACGTCACTTATTTGTGACGTTTTTCTTTCATATAACTTGCCGCTTTGTCATAACCTAATTTTTCATACATAATGGCTAAATTTTCAAAAATCTGATTTCCTTTTTCTATGTTACCAATCAAAAATTGATAATTTCCTTCAACAAATAGATACTCTTTACGAGAATAAACGTCAACAATCGGACTTTCAATCAATTTTTCATAACTATTTAGAAGTACTTCAGCTTGCTCCACCTGAGATTTTTCAATGAAATAATTGGTACAATCTCGAATAACGAGGATGACTTGAGCTTTATTTTCTGGTATTTTTCGATAAAACTTTGTCCGTTTAATCAGCTCTTTTGAAAACTCAAAAACAAGAGTTTTAGGTAAAAAATAAATAAATTCGCTAAATAAAAAGAGTTCAGCCTCGCCCCATTCCAATATGGAAAATAGCTCATCACTAATTTCTTGAATTTCCTCTTCACTTATCTGATAAGATTTATAGTTTTTTTGTGCCAAAAATGACTTGTATTCTAAAGCATTCCAATAATCTATTCTATTTTGACTCTCTATAAATCTCATCTGTAATTTCTGATAAACATTTTCAATTTCAGAGAAATTACCAAGCTCTTGTAATCGTCCAAGTTCTTCAAAAAGTGCTCGTCCACTCGGAAGCTCATAATTTCTGACATGATAAAGATATTCTTCAAAAGAAAGTCCCATATTTTCAACTAACTCATAAATTTTTGTAAGTGTGATATCAGATTCACCAAGTTCAAAACGTGAAACTTGTTGCTTTGAAGTAATAAAATTTGGTGAATTCTCATAATCTCCTGCAACTTTGGCTAATGACAAATTTTTCATTTCGCGAATTTCACGAAAAACTCTTCCCCATGATTTTGAGTCCATAAATTATCCTCATTTTTTACTGACAGAAATATTTAGAGGTTTCTGTCAGTAATTTTAAGTTTTCCACTGTGGATAAATTTACTGACAGAACTTCTAGCGACTTATCCACAGATTTATTTCATAATATCTGCCCAACCAGACATTCCGTCCAAGAATTTTTTGGATTTGAGATGAATTCCGACATATTCATCATAAAGCCCATCAATAAATTGACGAATTTTTAGTTTCATATCTGCTTTTATCGAGATTTTTTTGAGTTCATCTAAAGATATTTCTTGAAAAAGATTGACCAAATAAATCACATTTGGGTCAAGATGACTCCGTCGTAAATCTTCATCAAAATGTTGGGGACAAAGGCAGCCACTAAATTTATAAGAAAAATCAAAGGGTCCAACGGTTTTATGACAAAATGCACATTCTGAGAAGTTCAAAGAAATCCCAAAACGATGAAGAACTTGTAATTCAAAAATGTTAGTCACGACTTCCATATCAAATCCTTGATCTAAAAGCTCTAAACTTCGCTTTAGAAATCCATAAAGCCCTGGGTCGTATTGATTATCAGAAATGGCCGCATCAGCCAAACTTATGATATAAGAAGCATGAGCATTGATGAAAATATCTGAACTAATATTTTTATAAACGACCACTTCACTGACATCCTCGATAAAAGAAAATCCCCCGTCATTAATCGTTGCCGTCAATTTTCCATCAGTAAAAGCTTGTAAGGAACTAGCATAAGGCGATTTTCCAAAATTTTTGACAAAAAACATCCGTTTACCAAAAGACTCTGTAAAAATCTTGACCAATTTATCTTTTTCTTTGTAATTACGACTGTAAAGCACTAGACCTTGAGTTTCGGCATCACGCATGATTTTCTCCTTTCGATATTTTATTTCATTATATCAAAAAAATCACTGACAACTCTTCTAACTGTTATCAATGATTTTTAATTTTACTGACCGATTGCTCAACCGCGTTTTTTAGTCACATAATCCGTCAATCTTGCCATTGCTTGCTCAATCACATCCATTGAAGCCGCATAAGATAAGCGGACAAATCCCTCACCGTACTGACCAAAAGCGATACCAGGAATAATGGCAACTGCATTTTCTTTTGCAAAATCCACAGCAAATTTGAATGAATCTTGTTCTAAATCAGCTGGAATTTTTGCAAAAATGTAGAAAGCTCCATCTGGTTCAATAATTTTGAAACCAAGGTCTGACATCTTTTCAATAATATAATCACGACGTTTAAGATATTCTTTTCATCAGCACCATTTTTCAAAGCTTCAATCGCTGCAAACTGTGACTGAGTTGAAGCCGAAGTCACCAAATATTGGTGAGTCTTAATAATCTGTGCCACTAATTCACGCGCTGCAAAGATTAATCCAATCCGCCAACCAGTCATCGCATGCGATTTTGATAAACCATTAAGTACGATTGTTTGCTCAGGTGCATATTCAGCAATTGACACATGCGGTTGGTCAGTATAATTTAGTTCAGAATAAACTTCATCAGCAATCACAAATACTTCATGCTTTTTCAAAACTTCAGCTAAAGCCTTAATTTGCCCCCGATTATAAGTTACCCCTGTAGGATTTGCTGGATAATTCAAAATAACGGCCTTAACTTTTCCCTCACGCTCGACAATCGCTTGTTCAAGCATCTCAGGCGTAAGAACAAAATCATTAGCTCTTGTATCAATTTCAACCAAAGAACCGCCAGCAAGCGTAATTAATGGCTCATAACCAGGATATGCAGGCGCGGGAATCAAAACTTCATCACCAGCAACCAAAATTGATAACAAAACACTAGAAATGGCTTCCGTTACTCCAACAGTAACTAAAATTTCATCTTCTGCTGCATAAGATAAATCATATTTTTTATTCATAAATTCACTAGCTGCCTGACGTAGTTCTAGTAAACCAGCCATTCCAGTATAATGACTTTGATTATTTTCAATCGCCGCAATCCCTGCTTGTTTAACATGCTCAGGCGTATAAAAATCAGGTTCTCCCAAAGTCAACTTAATAATATCAGGAATAGATGAAACCTGTTGGTCAAACTGACGGATCAATGAAATTTCAATTTTATCTAAATTAGGGTTAAATTTTTTTAATAAATCCATAAAACATCCTCTACTTACATCCTGTTCTACTGACAGAAATCTTTTGACAATATTATACACTATTTTCAGACTATTTACTTTACTGACAGATTTCTGTCAGTAAAAAAAGCACTCTAAACTTTTAAAAATTTAGAGTGCTTTTACTATTTATGGCTCGGCAGGGGCTCGAACCCTGGACCCATAGATTAAGAGTCTACTGCTCTACCAACTGAGCTACCGGGCCAACTTATAAAAAGTTGAATATTTTGTGACCACTTCTAGAATTCTAAAATTCTGTGGTATAATGATAAATTGCTTCGCAATTTTTCTATCCGCAACCTTGAAGCAGTGCTTCAAGCCAACTGAGCTACCGGGCCAACTTACTAGCTTATTATACCGATTTATAGACCAAAATGCAAGAATTTTTATTATTTAAGTCTTAAATATAGAGTTACTAACAAAGAGTTTTAAACAAAATTGTTACTTAGTTAAAGGCTTCTGAGTAGTGAATTACTCCTGATTTTCCTTCTAAGCCACCGTCAGTTAATTCTTTAATCATAAAGTTCTCATCAGGAACTTCAAAAGGTGCTTTGATTTGATATTGACTTGCTGGTACATAACCAAACTTAGGATAATAAGTTTCATGACCTAAAATACTAATAAACGGATAATCCAAAATTTTTGCTCTTTTTTCAAGTTCCAATAATACTGCTGCCCCAATTCCTTTACCTTGGTAAGTAGTTAAAACATCAAGAGGAGCTAAGACCAAACCTTTGAATTTTTGTGAGTCACTTACTATCTCTACCTCACTCAAAAGACCGTGACCAACGATTTTACCATCTTCAAAAGCAACAATTTCCAAATCTTTGATATAACCTTCTTCATTACGAATTTTATCAACAAGTTCAGCCTCATTACCATAACCATGTTCTGACTGACTAAAAGATTCACGAATAAGTTCAGTAACTTCATTATAGTTTTCCAAATTTATTGTTTTAATTATCATTATCTTCCTCTCCTAATAAAATCTCTATCATCATTTTAGCAGTTATTCTTCTATTTTTCATTAGATATTAGTAATAAATTTATTTTCTAGTTTTTTAATTACAAGAAATTTACCTAATCTTGATTTCATTTCGAGTCCGATAATTATTTGATATGATTACTCATCTCTGTTATCATAGAATATTGTGATAAAAAATTAAAGGAATTATTATGATTAAACAATTTTTAGGTATTATTAACTCAGAATTCAAAGACTACAACCGACGAAAATTCTTACAAGATTTGATGGCAGGAATTACTGTAGCCGCCGTTGCCCTCCCTCTAGCCCTTGCCTTCGGTGTATCAAGTGGTACAACAGCCGCAGCCGGACTTATAACAGCCATTGTTGCAGGTATAATTATTAGCTCACTTTCTGGAGCTTTCTATCAAATTTCTGGTCCAACAGGAGCAATGGCGGCTATTTTAATTTCACTCATTGGTAAATACGGAATGAATGGAATATTTATTGCTACTTTTATGGCAGGAATCTTTCTATTACTCGCTGGTATTTTCCGTTTAGGAAATTTAATTTCACTTATTCCCTCACCAGTAATAACAGGTTTTACTTCTGGTATTGCCATCATCATTGCCAGCGGACAAATTAAAAACTTTTTCGGAATAGAACATTTTACAGGTTCTTTTTTTGATTTAATGAAATTTATCTCTGGCTTACACATTGATTATCCTTCAACAATTATTGGACTTTTAACAATCTTATTAATGATTTTCTATCCTAAATCATGGGGTAAAAAATTCCCAGCTTCATTGTTGGCTATCCTTCTGTCAACTTTAGCAGTCCTTGCTCTAAAACTAGATATTCCTTTAGTAGGAAAAATTCCAACCACCCTTATTCCCCAAGCTCATCTACGTTTGACTGAATTGAATCTTCAAGACATGAAAACTCTACTTATCCCAGCCATAAGCATTACCGTACTTGGAATGACCGAAAGTCTCCTTTGTGGTGCCTCAGCAGGCCGTGCAACCAATCACCCAATGGACAATAACCAAGAACTCGTTGCTCAAGGAATCGGAAATATTTTCATTCCCTTTTTCGGAGGAATTCCAGCAACAGCCGCAATTGCTCGAACAAGTGTAGCTATAAAAGCAGGTGCTCAAACTCGCTTAACTGGTATTATTCACGCCCTTATTCTTCTTCTCTCAATGTTTCTATTTGCACCATTTATGACTCATATTCCACTAAGTGCCCTTGCTGGTGTTCTTATCATGACCGCTGTAAGAATGAACGAGTGGGAAGCCATTCGTTTCTTATTCAAAAATAAATTAAAAAGTGGAATCATCGAATTTTTTGTAACGATGATTATCACTGTTATTTTCGATTTAAGTACTGCAATATTAGCAGGAATCATTGTTGGTTTCTTACTCTTTATCGTAAAAATTTCCCAAATTGAGATTAATAGTTCACAAATTGAACCCGAACGAATCAGTCAAAATCATCATGAAGTATTTACTGACTGGACAGTTATTTATATTTCTGGCCCGCTCTTCTTTTTAAATAGTAGCAAGTTAAAACAAGCAATTGATGAACTTCCAGCAAATACTAATGTTGTTCTTTCTCTAAGAGGTGTACCAATGATTGACGTCACTTCTATAAAACTATTGATTGATATTTACAGTATTTTTCATAAGGAAGAACGCCAAATCGTCTTCGCCTCAATGAATCCTAAATTAAAAGAATCATTTAAGAGAACTGGACTTATTAGCATGGTTGGTGAAGAAGCCATTTACCCAAGTGTCAATGAATTCCTTTTAGATTTAGTTGATAAAAATAAATAAAAAATAGGCCAATAATTGGTCTATTTTTTATTTATAAACTCCTAAAAGAAATTTGAGAAAGAACTCAAATAGATGAGCTTTTATCTAGAATATCCACCATTAATAAATGTAATATCTTCAGTATCGTTGTAAGTACTATAAGCCTTGACCAAGGCTACAATCCAATCAACAAAAGACCAAATTCCAAAAGTAGCCCAGTTGAATAACAATTTACAAATTCCCACTCCAATTTGTCCTCGCATAAAACGGTCAACCCCAAATCCCCCAAATAGAAAACTTCCTAACCATACAAACAAATGTTTGTTAACTGTTTTCGTTGTCATAATAACAATACTCCTATCAGCTTTTTACGTGGCTCAGTACCTGCACGTTATTTTAAGTTGTTAAATAAAATCAACTTTATTCAACAACTTTTTTTAAAGTAAAATTAACAAAATCTTGCCCTCGCAAGTGTACACAGTTCTTTTTTGTTTCTTTATAGCCCATTTTTTCAAAGAAGGGCTTAGCAGTAATAGATGAATTAACCATAAAGCTAGTATAATTCGAGCTTTTTTCTAAATCATTTAGAAGTTTTTGCCCTACTCCCTGCCTTTGATAATCTGCACTGACATAAAATAAATCAATATATCCTTTATCATCAATGTTACCAAATCCTACTATCTGCTCATGATTAGAAATGACTCTGGCGTAGGTTTTGCCAAGATTATCATCAAATAACTTTGTGTCAACGTCAACCCAAGCTTTAATCTGTTCCAAAGTATAATCAGAAATATTTACTTCAAAAATAGTGTTTTTAAACAGATTAATAACTTCATCTAAATCTTTTGTTTCATAATTTCTAATCAGCATAAATCTTTACTCCTTTTAGATTCATATCCTTTTACAAACAAAAAACTCATAGAAGTTAAACTATGGGCTTTCAAAATCGAAAGATAGTTTGAAGTACATATCTAGGTACAAACAAAGTTAGACTGACCTTTTATTATTCGTGTAAGGTCTACACATTTGAGGTATCTTTATTCTACAAAAATTATCCAACGAATAAATTAACAAAAATTGTTAACAAATGAATGCAAAAACAAATCTAAAGCTCTAAAGCCGTTCTATTTAAATATATAGTCCCGTAGCCCCAGATTTATTATTGATTTGTCTAATTTTTGATACACAAAAAAACACTGATTGAATGCCGTATTAACGCCAGGTGGGTGTTCTCGCTTCGCATCAGCTTCCCCTACTTTCGTTCGAGGTATTACGCTACCGAATGTCTCATGAACCCCTATGCAATACAAATATAGTCGGTCAAAAAAATGAAAGAGCTCGCACATTCCAGTGCTTTTTCTATGATTATATAATAACACTTTTTATCTTTTTTTTCAATAGAAAGCGGTTAAATTTTGAATCATAAATTGTATTAATAAAAAATCATCATCTCTCCCAAATTTTATTTTTTATAGTGATTAATAACCTTTTCGATTTCCAAAATCAACTTTTGATTGCTTAGACCAGTCACTTCTTCAATGAGCATTGGGAGTTCTGTTATTTTTAGTTTTTCTTGGAGTTGAATGGCTTGAGCATCATTTTCATCATGGTAAGCAAAAATTTTTCCAACAATATCTAGATGATTTTGATAAGAAAGCTTACGATCGTTTAATTCTCTTATTGGACGAATAAAACGTTCATCATATCCTAATTTCCGGATAGGTGTTCTTGCCACGCGTGACACTTCATCAATAATTTCTGGATTAGAAAAGCGAGAAATGATTAGTTCATGATATTTAATTAACTCATCTTGCTTAAAATATTGAGCCCATTTTGCTAAAAGTAAAGCGCGTGTTTCTTTTTGAACTGCTTTTAGGATATTCAAAATTTCTTCATCCTGTAAACCTTCTAATATTGTTTTATAACCTTTATATGCGCTAGAATAGGCAACTGCAGCATGTCCTGAGTTTACAGAAAAAAGTTTACGCTCAATAAATGGTTCGAGGTCAGTTGTATAATGAACTCCTTCAAGTTTGATTTCTTTATTTTTTAAATGACTTGCATCTATTACCCACTCACTAAAAGGCTCTACCTCAACATAGAGAACATCTTTATGTTTTTGAGCAGGAACAATACGGTCAACTGCAGCATTAGGAAAACCAATAAATTTAGAAAGATAAAGTTTATCAGATTCCGACAGATAATCGGACACTTTTTCTTCCAAAAATTCAGAGCCCCCTATCATATTCTCACAGGCAATAATATCTAACGGGCTCTGAACCTTTTCTTCCTTACGTTTCTGAAGTCCTTTTGCAATAAGCTCAGCAATATAAGGCAAGACATTAGGACCAATCGCTGTTGTTAGAATATCAGCTTTTGCAATTGCTTCAATGACTGCCTCAGGATTCTCACTATTGTTAATACCAGAGACAGCTTTTACAGAAATTTTTTCATGTTCACTACTTGCAATCCCAATTTCATAGGAATGCCGATTATTAAGTTCGTCAATTATAGATTTATTTGTGTCAACAAAGTGAATATCAAATCCATTTTTACTCAAAATTTCACCTATGAAACCACGTCCAATATTTCCTGCACCAAAATGTACTGCTTTTTTCATCTTACTTACTGCTCCTTTATTTAGAAAGTAAAAGTTCAAATAGAATCCTCTAAAATCCCTCTATATAAGCAATTGTAAGCTTTTACATTATGCTGGTAAATATAAAAAATGGCACTAAAAGCTGTGCCATTTTTTAATTAATTTTCAAAGTATTTTGCAATTTCTTCGATTGTTTGAGCATCAGCAAGTTTTACAACATTGTCAACGTCCGCGCAAAAAATTGAAATCTTTTGAATCAGCTCAAGATGCTCCTCTTTAATGCCCGCAATTCCAAATAGCATTGTGGCTATCTTAGGATTTTCTACTGTTCCAAAATTTACACCACGAGGAACTTGAACAATGGCTACTCCTGTTTTTAAAACTTCTTTTTTTGATTCATCAGTTCCATGAGGAATTGCAATAAAGTTTCCCATATAGACTGACAATTCTCTATCTCGTTCAATCATCGCTGAGATATAGTTAGGTTTGACATAACCTCCATCAACCAACAAACTTCCACAATATTTTATGGCCTCTTCTTTATTTGAAAAGTTTTGATTAATTTTAATCAGACTTTTTTGAATTTCCATTTTTAAAATTACCTTTCTTGGTTTACTAGATTTACAACTTATGTAAACCTAGTCATCATAATGTTTAACAGCTTCGATAATTATCTCTCTTAGTAACTCACTTACAATTTCATAATTTCCGGAATCGTATATCCTAGTATAAAGCTTGTTTTCAATAATTGAACTTGAGATTTTACCTAATAAAAAGGAAACATACTCTGGAACTTCTGGAGGCGCTAATAACAATAGAACTCGTCCAATTTGAATAGCCTGATGATCCATTGCTATTCCTTCAATTGGTTGACTTAAGTCAAAGATTTTAAAAATTGGACTTGAGATTGATGAATGAACTGCGTGAAAGAGAGCAATTTTTGTTTCTGGAATTGCTAGATGTGTTTCTTTAAATCTTTCTTCCACCAAATGAACGAGTTCTCCACTATCCTCTGGGTTTACTCTCTGAATAATTTGTTTTACAGTATCATGTAATTCTGCCTTATTTTCAAGAGATAGGATTTCAAAAGATTTTAATATTTCATTGCCTATTGAAAATAAGTCATTGAGATTTAAAAAATTCTTTTCTTTTTCTGAATCAGAGGTAAGTGCTCGTGATTTTTGTTGAATTAACCTCAGCTGGTGACGAATATTTTCCAAATTCTTTTGATCTAGCATTGGATTGATGTAGAGGTAATCTAACTCTTTCTCTGTTGTAAAAATGACGTCATATTTTTCCTGAGTGATATGGATTGAACTTTGAATAAGTTCTATCTTTTTTAAGAAGGGAAAATTCTTTCTTAAATTACTCATGATAAATTCGCAAGAAATTCTTCCACGACTGCTGACAAGTGCCGCACTTAAAGGTAAAACTAGGTCACTGCGTTCAAGAGTCGCCACAAAGTGAAGACTTATAAAAGCAATTTCCATTTCTGAAAAATTCTTATCAAAGACCTCCCTTAATGATTCTTTGACTGTTTTATAAATTTCAGGATTATCTTTATTTATCTTTTTGATAAAATCATTTTCTTTTTTAGGAAAGAGGACTGGTAACATCTCTGATTCTTTGAGATGAGCATATAGTAAACCATATAAACGGTCATCTTTCCCAAATTCTATCTCAAGAATTGTTGAAACTTTATCAATGAGTTGGCGAATTTTATAAGAAAAATCGGTATCAAATTTTTCCATAAATAGCAGCTCTCTTCCAAAGCCAAAATATAAAATATCATAAACTGATGCAAGATAAGTGATCTCAGAAACAACAAATTTTGTTACTGGCAACTCTGTCAGTAACTTATTGACAAAGTTTAAGGCTTGCTTACTTGGTCTGCCCAGGGTTTCACTACTGACAGAATACCCCTCATCCAAACGCAGCAAAACAACTAAGCAAAAAAGTTGCATTAAAACTTTGACTTTGTCAGTCATTTTTTCAGGTAAATCTATACGTTTAAAAGCCTCATTGACTTGCTTAAATTTATTTAAATCTATTATTCTTAAAATTTTATTGTTAGAAAGTTGATTAAGAAGTAGTTCCTGAATGCTTGCTGAATTATAAATCACTGCCACAAATACTGGACGAATATTTTCTTCTGCCCCTTTAAGTTTTAAGCCACGATCTCGGATTAGTACTAGTTCATTTTCAAACAGAGCTTGCTCAATTTGCTTCAAATCACTAGTTACTGTCGGTTGACTAATTCCAAAATAATCTGTTAGAGAAGCGATAGATGCTTTATTTTCAATTAATAAAAGCAACTCACCATACAAACGTTCACTTATTGAATAGTCTATTAATTCATGAGCTTGAGTAAGTTGATTGATATCCCCTTTCAAAAAATAGCCTTCATCAGTATTTTCCAAACTGATATTTTCTGGTAAAGACTTTTGTAAATTGTTCAAATCGCGATAAAGCGTTCTGCGACTTGTATCTGTAATTTCCATCATTTCTGCTATCGTAAGCTTTCCACGTTTCAAAAATGTCTGGATTAATTTTTGCTCACGACTTGTTAAAAACATAAAAATTCCTTTTTTAAAATTCTACTCATAACTAGACTGCCAATTAACAGCTAGTATTTTTATTTGTTCATCCGTTTCACCATATTGATGTATTCAGGAGTAGTAATTAATGACTCAACAAAAAGATGTTGAGCATTTGGAGCTTCGTTTTTTACACTTGTCGTAAATTCTTTTGTTGAAACAATCATGATATTTTTGGCATTAAAAGCTCCTAAACCAATAAATTCAACATCAGAAATAGGAATTTTAACACCATGCATCTGGAATATTGCTTTTAATGTTTCTTTGCCCATTGTATTTGAACCAATATGTAAATCATCATGAGCAAAGACAACTTCATCAATTTGGTTCAAGTCTATCTCATTTTTACTGACAGGTCTGTCAGTAATTATTGTTTGATTTGTATCATTAGCAGTAGTCAATAAACTACTGATAATTTCATCATAGCGAGGTGAATTGAGGAAATTAGCCACTGAGTATCTGATTGCTTCAGGAGCCATTATCGCAGCTCGTGGAGCAAGTTCATCTTGTGTCACAACAATTGTGTCAGAACCTGCTTTTAAGTTAGCTATAGCGACATTAGTAACATCTTGTAGCAAACCTGCTTTCTTAGCTTTATTCCTCAAAATAGAGGCTCCCATTGCTGATGAACCCATTCCTGCATCACAAGCAAAAATAATATGATTAATCGTAGAGAAATCGACTTGGTCAGTAATATTATTGCTGACAGAAACTTGTCCTTTACTGACAGCTTTATCTGCAGCTACACCTACTTTTGCATTCTCAAAAGCAGAATCATCAATCATTGATTTATCTCGCTTTAAAATAAAAGATGCAACTAGAAATGAAACAATTGCTGCCACAGCTATTCCTGACCAGACACATAAGACATTTACAAAACCACCCGCTGATTTAGCTGATGCCATTCCTGTGATTGCAATAATTGAACCAGGAGAAGCAGGAGCCGCAAGACCCGAGCCTAGTAAATTATTTGTCAAGGTTCCTGATACCCCACCTGCCATCACAGCAAAAAAGAGCGCAGGTTTCATCATGACATAAGGAAAATAGATTTCGTGTATACCACCGACAAATTGAATCAAAATCGCACCAGGTGCCGTCGCTTTAGCTGAACCCTTACCAAAAAGCATAAAAGCAATCAGAATTCCAAGTCCTGGTCCAGGATTTGCTTCTAGTAAAAATAGAAGTGATTTTCCATTTTCAGAAACTTGCTGAATTCCCAATGGCGATAAAATCCCTTGATTGATTGCATTATTTAAAAATAATATTTTTGCTGGCTCAATAAAAAGATTAGCAAGGGGAATCAAATGATTAGCAATTAAAAAGTCGACCCCATGTCCCATCACGTCGGTTAACCAAGCTACAAGTGGACCAACCACTTTTACAGCAAAAAGTGCAAGTCCAAATCCAACTAAACCAGCTGAGAAATTATTAATCAACATTTCTAGACCTGCTTTAATATGCGGTTGAACATAGTCATCAAATTTTTTTATTACCCAAGCACCAAAAGGACCCAAAATCATTGCACCTAAAATCATAGGAACGTTTCCTTTAGTGTTTAGACCTCCTAGAGAAAGACTAGCTGTGGCAATAATTGAACCGAAAGTCGCAATTGCACCAACCACTCCTCCACGATGTTCATAAATATTTTTTCCACCAGTGTAACCAATCATTAGGGGAATAAGAAAAGCAAGCATCGGACTAACCATTGCTGCAAATGTTTTATTAGGGGTAAAACCATCAGGAATGAAGAACATCGTCAACACCCCCCAGGCAATCAAAATAGGAATATTTGGCATTACCATATTTGATAATGCGGTACCAAGTTTTTGCACTCGTACTTTTAAGTTTACAGTATCAGTCATTTCAGACTCCTTTACATAGTAACTAGTATAATTATATTGTAACCGCTACCAATAAAGCTGTAAATAAAAACCTTGACACAAAAAGGCGTGCCAAGATTTATTGATGATATTTATAAAATAAAAAAAGTCACCCTTAGGTGACTTAGTTACTGCGGATGTCAGACTCGAACTGACGACATCATGATTAACAGTCATGCGCTACTACCAACTGAGCTAATCCGCAATGTAAACTTGGCATCGTCTTTATCTCCCAGGGGGCAACCCCCAAGTACTTCCAGCGCAAAAGGACTTGACTTCTGTGTTCGACATGGGAACAGGTATATCTCCTATGCAATAAATACCAAATATGGGAATTCCAGGATTCGAACCTGGGACCCCTGCGTTATCAACACAGTGCTCTAACCAACTGAGCTAAACTCCCAATTTATTGTTTTCAATTGAAAACTAAGCGGATGACGAGAATCGAACTCGCGTAGCCAGCTTGGAAGGCTGGGGTTCTACCATTAAACTACATCCGCTAACAAAGAATGGCGCGAGACGGAATCGAACCGCCGACACATGGAGCTTCAATCCATTGCTCTACCAACTGAGCTACCGAGCCAAAGATATGGATCTTGCTGGATTCGAACCAGCGACCGATCGGTTATGAGCCGATAGCTCTAACCAACTGAGCTAAAGATCCAGCTGATAAATATAGCGGCGAAGGGGATCGAACCCCCGACCTCTCGGGTATGAACCGAACGCTCTAGCCAGCTGAGCTACACCGCCATTTTTGACATAAGTCAAATTGATGTAAAAACATCAATCGGGAAGACAGGATTCGAACCTGCGACACCTTGGTCCCAAACCAAGTACTCTACCAAGCTGAGCTACTTCCCGTTATATGCAAGCGGTAGGATTCGAACCTACAACCGCCTGATTCGTAGTCAGGTACTCTATCCAGTTGAGCCACGCCTGCAAATAACATTTTTATAAATAACTAGTAATAATACTAGTAAGCGAACGACGAGATTCGAACTCGCGACCCCAACCATGGCAAGGTTGTGTTCTACCCCTGAACTACGTTCGCACTTAAACTTTGTGTCTTCCGACAATGCCGACTACATGATTCGAACACGCGACCCTCTGATTACAAATCAGATGCTCTACCAACTGAGCTANTGTTGCTCACGGTGTGTTTCAATTGCTTCTTTAGCACGGTCATAAGCTTCACCGAGAATACGACGCACTTCATCATCAATCATAACAGCAGTTGCTTCTGAGTAAGTCTTAGTTTGACCATAGTCGCGACCAATAAATACTTGATGGTCTCCTTCATAAGATACCATACCAAGTTTCTTAGACATCCCATATTCAGTTACCATTGAACGAGCAATGTGTGTTGCTTTTTCGATATCATTTGATGCCCCTGGAGTAGCTACACCAAAGACAATTTCTTCACCAAGTCGTCCACCCATAAGGCTGGCAAGTTGGTCTTGAAGATGGAAATTAGTTGGTTGCATGATTTCTTCATCTGGAAGAGCAAGCATGTAACCACCGATGCGTCCACGTGGAACAACAGTAACTTTACGAACAGTAGATCCATTTTCAAGAACGAGTCCAACAATAGCGTGACCTGCTTCGTGGTAAGCCACAATTTCACGTTCGCGCATTGATTGAATACGATCTTTCTTAGCTGGACCAGCCATTGCACGGTCCATTCCTTCATCAATGTCAGCAGCATTGATTTCTTTTTTATTTTGACGCGCAGCAACAAGTGCAGCTTCATTCAAAACATTTTCCAAATCAGCTCCGACATAGCCTGGAGTTTGTGTAGCAACATTGTGCAAATCAACATCACTTGCTAAAGGTTTGTTTTTAGCATGAACTTTAAGAACGGCTTCACGACCTTTAACATCTGGAGCTCCGACCAAGACTTTACGGTCAAAACGACCTGGACGTAAAAGCGCTGGGTCAAGCACATCTGAACGGTTAGTTGCAGCAATAACGATTACTGAGTTGCCATCATCTTGGAATCCATCCATTTCAACGAGCAATTGGTTAAGGGTTTGTTCACGTTCATCGTTACCACCACCAAGACCTGCACCACGTTGACGACCAACAGCATCAATTTCATCAATAAAGATAATTGATGGTGCAGTTTTCTTAGCATTTTCAAATAAGTCACGGACACGTGAGGCACCGACACCGACAAACATTTCAACAAAATCAGAACCTGAGATACTATAGAAAGGAACTCCTGCTTCACCGGCAACAGCCTTAGCAAGCAATGTTTTACCTGTACCTGGAGGGCCTTCAAGAAGAACACCTGCTGGGATACGAGCTCCTAAATCATGATATTTTTTCGGATTTTTAAGGAAATCAACAACTTCTACAAGCTCTTGTTTTTCCTCTTCAGAACCGGCAACGTCAGCAAAACGAACTTTAGATGTTTTACCATCTTGTTGTTTAGCACGAGATTTACCGAAGGACATCGGATTTCCACCGCCGCCTCCGCCACGAGCGCCCATTCCGCCCATCATGAGCCAGAATATACCAACAAATAGAAGCATTGGAATGATGTATGAGAGAATTTGAACCCACATACCACTTGATGAAGCTTGAACAACACTAAGTTTTACATCATTACTTTTAGCTGCATTTTGGATATCCTTGACAACACTGTCAGTTGGAATAATATAAGCTTGGAAGTTTTTAACTTCACTACTAGAATTACCTAAAAGTGGGAAATTATTTGTTCCTTTTACTTTTACAGGTTCTTTATATTCACCTGTTACAGTAATTAAGCTATCAGAAGGTTGCATTGTGACGTTTTCAATCTTGTTGCTGTCAAGTTTCGTCATCAATTGTGAATAGCTAATTTTATCCACGCTTGATTGATTACTACTGAAGAAGAAATTGAAACCGACAACAACAACAATAGCCAAGATTACCCACATCAAGATATTTTTTACAAAATTTCCTTGTTTTGGTTGTTTGTTGTTATTCATATTTTCCTTATCTTTTGTTTATTTATTATTAGAAAAGCCAAGAATTTACTTCTTAGTATCACTGGTAATAAAGGATACAGGCTAGTCAATAACAGCTATACCTAGTTATAGCATATTTCCTTTTGGAATGCTAATAGTAAGTATTGGTCAGAGATTTTTTCATACTTTAGTCTGAGAAAAATTTTAGATGACTGAAATCAACGAATTATTTGTTATAAACTTCTGGTTTTAAAACTCCGACATATGGAAGATTACGATAGTTTTCTTCGTAGTCCAAACCAAATCCAACAACAAATTCATTAGGAATTGTAAAACCTGAATAATCTGGTTTAATTTCAACAATTCGTCCTTCTGGTTTGTCAAGAAGTGTTACAATTTTTACGTTTGCTCCACGATGTTCCAAAAGTTCTTTTAGATATTTTAAAGTACGACCAGTATCGATAATATCTTCAACAATTAAAATATCACGACCTTTGACTGCTGTATCAACATCTAGGATTAATTTTACTTCACCTGAAGATTTTGTTCCGCCGTGATAACTTGATACAGTCATAAAGTCAGTTTCTAAGTGACAATCAATATGTTTGATTAATTCAGCTAAGAAAGGAACTGAACCACGAAGAATTCCTAAGACTAATGGATTTTTTCCTTCGTATTCTTTTGTTAATATTTCTCCAAGTTCTTTGGATTTTTCTATAATTTCTTCTTCTGAAACTAATACTTTTTCAATGGCCTTATCAAGATTTTTTTCGAGCATCGTTGATTTCCTCTCCTATACTGGGTTTGACCCATAATATTCTTCTAATTTTATCATTTTTGAGCATTTTACTCAAATCAGAACACGCAAGACCGACAATGGCATAGAGTTTTTTATCAACGAAGATAAGTGGATTCTCTCGGGCCTTTAATGGAACTTTGTTATCAATAAAAAACTTGCGTAATTTTTTATGATGACCATTGATTAGAATTTGATCCCCAGGCTGGCGTTTACGAATTTCAAGTTCCCCTTCAAGAGGCAAATAAACTTCCATAAATGATTCATCTTGTGGATTTTCACTTACAATCTCTACTGAATTCTCCCTTTCAAGTTGAATTTTTTCAAGATAAAAGAAATCTTTAGTCTTCACAAAATAAAATTCCTTATTCAATTTTGCGAAATATTGTTGAGGGCGATTGATAATATGAAGTACTTCCGCAAATTTTTTCTTACTTACTTCTATTTCTGGATATTGAGCAAAAAATGCTTGTAAGATAAAATGTTGTAATTCTTTTGTTTGTGAGATGAATTTTTTAGATGATATTTTTTCATCAACAATTTCAAGTTCCGAAATTTTTTGATTAATTACTGCCAACGCCTTTTTAATTTCCGAGCTCAAATCACTGATTGATTGTGAAAATTGAGGATTTTCTTTTGTTAATTCTGGAATTAGTTGATTACGTATTCTATTTCTAAAATAATCTAGTCCTTGATTTGTTGAATCTTCATAATAGGTTTGTGCATCAAGTTCTTCTTTTGTAAATTTCAATAATGGTCTGATTAATTGCCCACCTGCAAAAGGTTGACGGTCAGCAATGCCCTGAAGACTTCTCAAAGGACGTCCTGTAATTTGACGCATTAATACCGTTTCAACAAGGTCTCCTTGATGATGAGCTGTCAGCAAAATATTGTAATTTTCTCCTATCATTAGCTTTTCAAAAAACTGATAACGGAAATCACGTGCATTTTTTTCTGTAAACTCTCCTGTAAACTTGTCAACATAAATTGGTACTTTAAGTTTTGTTGCCATTTCTCGAAGAGCAATTTCTTCAAACTTTGACTCTTCTCGTAAGCCATGATTAATGTGAGCCAGTCCCAGTTCAATACCGAGAACTTCTTTTAAATCATAGAGCCAGTTAAAAAGAGTCATTGAGTCTTTACCACCTGATAAAGCCAATAATATTTTTGAATCTTTATCAAAATAGTGTTCATCTTTGACTATTTTTAAAAATTTACGTTGAGCTGGTGTCATTTCATAACTCCATAAACATCTTGAGAAATTGCTTTTATTTCATCATCTGTTGCCCCATCAGTTTCAATTACCAAAAGATATGGTTTACTTGCAAATACAATGGCTGCATCATGATTATCTGTATCTGCACCACCAATTTTGTGAGCAACCGATATATTTTTAGGAACGCCTGCTCTTATTTTAACATCATCAAAAGAGGTATCAAATAAAGCGTTAAAGGAAGCCCCTCCTTCATTATAAAGAGCTTCTAGCATTCTACCTACCATTTGAGCTGAGGCATTTCGCTCTTTTGGATTCCACTCTTGTCCAGCAATCCTATTTATTTCTTTTTGATAGTTTGGATTAAACTCCTGGGTTTCATAATAGGCGAGCATATTACTTCCGACATTGTCTGAGAGTTTGGCTGTTCTATTGATAACATCCTGAAGACTGTAATATTTATTATCTGCTGTTTTTGGTAAATTTCCAGTTCCTTCTGGTTTATAACTTCCATAAAAAGTATTAATGGCTGGGGTGTACAATAGTTTGTCATCAAGTGAAGCCAAACCTTCATTAAGTCGTTTTTGAGTCCAATAAAGAATTGGAATTTTAGAAAGACTCGCTGAATACATTTTCTGTTCTTGGTTTACACCGGCTGTAAACTTATCGTCAAGTTCTTTGACATAGATTGAATACTTTTTGTCATTGTATTTCTGATTCAATAATGCCTGAACTTGTTTGATTTTGGGATTTTCCAAAGAAATATCATTTTCTGAAACCCAACCCGTTTGGCCATTATCCAAAGATACTTCGTAGTAAGTTCCCCAGTTAGTCTTAGCCATTTTATCAGCAGAAAGTTGATGTGTACCACTTAAATTTGTCATTATTTGATTATCATAAGTGGTTACGGGGTTGTAAAATACATTGACACTTTTATCAGTATATATTGTTGTATTTGTTGACTCTCTAGAAATTGTAAGATCTGATATCACAGCTTTTTTGTCAGTAGAAATATACTTTCCTGTCTTTAACTTAAAGGATTTCCCAACGATTTCGGCAATATCTAATTGTGTCTTAGCTGGAATTTTACCAACTGATTTAGTAAGGTTTGAGTCCTCATAAGTTGTTAATTCTTGATAAGCCACTGCTCTTTGGGGGATTGAAGTCCAAGTTTCAGTTTCTTTTTCTTTGTCTGTAACTTTGTCAGCTGCAACAATATTTTTTGATTTACTGACCTTTTTGTCAGCAAAATATCTTGTTTGTGAAAAAGCAAAAAAGCCTGTGATAATCATTAAAAGCATCACCAAGGCTACTCCACTATTAATTTTTGTTCTCTGTTTTTGCATGATTAAAACCTTGCCCAACATCTTATCCATTCCATAGAATAATTTCTGTTGTAATCTTTATCTTTTTAATTCCTAGAATTTTTCATAAAATAGGTGCTATTTTTAGTCAATAGAATAGTCAAAGAAAAAACTAAATAATATTTTTTCTTTTTAATTATTTAGTTCAATTCACGATTTTTTTGCCCAAGTTCTGTAAGTCTTTGGTGACTTGTTTCTAAAAATTCGGCGTAGACATTTTTAAAAATTTTTTCTTGATAATTTAAATCAACCTTACCATCTTCATGTATATTTGAAATTTCAACACCAATCAAATCTCCAATTTGTACTTTGGGTACATTTTTAGGGATTTGTGACCAACGCAAAAGTCCTCTATTTTTACTGACAGCTTTGTCAGCAAGTTTTTCTGTACTTTCGTCAAGTTTGTCAGTAGAAATTTTTACAAAAAGTCCAAATCTTGTAATGTTTTCAACTTGTCCAATCATTATTTTGACCCGTTACTTCCAATCAAGGGACTGTCAGTAGTAAAAACTTTTTCATCACTTTGTGAATATTCTTGACCGTCACTCCGAGCAAATTTTTGGAGATAGTTAGGATCCTGAAGTTTTGATATTTCTTCTTTTTTAATCGTTACTTCTTTAGAAAGACTCTCATATTGTTTCTTTGCACTTTGTTCTAAAGCTACTTGACTGTGCAAAGTTTCATATGATTTTATCAAACTCATACTTGCTAAACTAAAAAGTAAAATTGCCACGATCAAAATAAGCCCTAAATGTTTTCTTTTTGGTACTGGGTTTAAATTTCTTTTTTTATGCTTCTGAGTGTACTTATTATTTAGTTGAATCACTTGCTTTGCCATGACAACCTCCAATCTATTTTGATGATAATTACTCAACTTCTTCTGTAATACGAGTTTCGCTAATCATTTCATACATTTTATCAGCATCTTCTTTACGTGTAAACTCTTTTAATTCAGCAACCCGAACTTCAACAATTTTATTTCCGAAACGAATTTCAATTGTGTCATTAAATTTTACATCAGATGAAGATTTCGCTAATTTTCCGTTAATTTTAATCCGACCTTTGTCGGCAACTTCTTTCGCAACTGGACGGCGTTTAATCAAGCGCGAAACTTTTAAAAACTTATCTAATCTCATGGTTTGATTATAACATATTTCATTTTGTTTGAAAATGCCTTTATTTATAATAATAAGGCTCCATCATTAGTGACAGAACCTTATTAATTTACTGACAGCCCTGTCAGTAATTTTTTTATTATTTTGAACGTCTAAGTTCTTGATATTCTAGCCTTGCTGCTTTGGCGTCTTCTTTCATTGTTGGATAAGCTTTTTTTATATCATTAGCTGAAATAAAGAAGAAAACAATCGCAATAATTTCAATTGGAAGTAGAATAAGACTTGAAAGTCCTAAAGCAATATTTCCTGTCCCACCCGCTGAAACTTCGGTAACTAATAAAACCATAAGAACAACTCCTAATCCTTGAGTTACATACATTAAAATTGGTGCCACATGTTTTCTTTTTCTTACTAAATCCAGTTTACTTGCCCAAACATGAGCAAAAATCACAAAAACAAAAACGATTGTTCCAAAAGTTCCTTTATTGTACCCCACTAAAGATAATAGAAAAACAAGAATAATAAAGATTGGAATAATAAGATAGTAAGAATAAGTTTGATAGGGTCGGCTTTTTTCTCTCAACTCCGCTTTTGCTGCTTTTAAATCCACTTTTATAAATCTCCTTTAAGATATGAGTTTAATTTTATAAATTACATCTTGAGAATTTTTTCTCTTTATGTTTTTTATTTCCATAAAATTATTAAACTCTATTTTTTATAGTTTTATATAAAAGCATTGTATCATATTTATCTTTTTTTACAAAATAATTACTTGTTTTCGTAACTGTCTCGTATTTTTGATAATTCTTCAATAAAATTCATTATTTCGCTCAAAAGAACAACGGAGTTTCGATTTTCAATTTTAAAGCGGAAAGTCATTTTACCATATTTTTCCCCCACAGAAGCTTTCATGCTTGTTTTAGCCAAGGCTTTGAAATAATCTTGTGGGTCATAGGTGGTATTAGCCACTTTTTCCAAAGTAACAGTTGCTTCAAATCTCGATTTTTCAATTTTTTCAACTAAGGCATTATCTGCAAAGTGTTTTAAGAGACCAATTTCCAGAAGATAAGCGACTTCATCTGGATATTCTCCAAAACGGTCAACCAATTCTTCTTGTAGTTCTTCATAAATCTCCCGACTATCAATTTGACGAATTCGTTTGTAAATTTCAATTTTTTGACGTTCATCAGAAATATAATAAGCAGGAATAAAGGCATCCAATTCCAAAGAAATTTCCACATTTGAAGTCCGTTTTTGCTTACTTGTCCCAAGTTTAGCGTGAATGGCTTCTTCCAACAGTTGTGAGTACAAATCGAAACCAACAGAATCAATAAATCCTGATTGCTCACTTCCCAGTAAATTACCAGCACCACGGATAGACAAATCACGCATGGCAATCTTGAAACCTGAGCCTAATTCTGTAAAGCCTTTAATAGCTTCCAAACGTTTTTCCGAAACTTCAGACAATATTTTTTCAGGTCGATACATGAAATAGGCGTAAGCCACCCGATTTGAACGCCCCACTCGCCCTCTTAATTGATAAAGTTGTGACAAGCCCATCATATCCGCATTTTCAATAAAAAGCGTATTCGCATTTGGAATATCAACCCCAGTTTCAATGATTGTCGTTGCAACAAGCACATCATAATCACCTGCGATAAAGGCAAGTAAAGTATTTTCAAGTTGTACTTCAGTCATTTGGCCGTGTATAAAACCAATTTTGCTTCAGGAATTAATTCTTCTAATTGAGAAACTTTTTGCTCAATCGTGTCAACCCTGTTGTAAACATAGTAAACTTGTCCACCACGAGATATTTCTCTCAACACTGCATCACGAACCACACCGTAGTTTGTTTCCATGACATAGGTTTGAACTGGATAACGGTTTGTTGGTGGTGTTTCAATAACTGACAAGTCACGAATTCCAAGCATTGACATATGTAGAGTCCTAGGAATAGGTGTGGCTGTCAATGTCAAAACATCAACCTGGGTTTTTAATTCTTTCAAACGTTCTTTATGCTTAACCCCAAAACGTTGTTCTTCATCAATAATCATCAAACCTAAATCAAAAAATTCAACATCTTTTGAAAGTAAACGGTGAGTTCCAATAATTAAATCAACTCGTCCTTTTTTCAATTTGGCTAGAATTTCAGTTTGCTGTGTTTTCGTTTGAAAACGGCTGAGAACTTCGACATTTACACCAAAGTTGATAAAACGTTCAGTAAAATTATTAAAATGCTGCTCAGCAAGAACAGTCGTTGGCACAAGAACTGCGACTTGTTTCCCGTCATTTATGGCTTTGAAGGCTGCTCGCATTGCAACTTCGGTTTTACCAAAACCAACATCACCAACTAACAAGCGGTCCATTGGCCGTTCAAGTTCCATATCATGCTTAATTTCATTGATTGACCGCATCTGGTCTTCAGTTTCAACATATGAAAAACCAGAATCAAATTCTTCTTGACTGGTGTCATCCGGCGAGAATGCAAATCCTTTTTTCGCCTGACGTTCAGCATAAAGTTTAATCAAATCATCTGAAATATCTTCAACTTGTTTACTGACAGAAGACATGGTTTTACGCCAACGCCCATCGTTCAGTTTATTGATTTTAGGACTTTTTCCTTCACCAGCTGTATATTTACTGAGTAAATCTAAGTGATCAACTGGAACAGAAATTGTATCCCCATTTTGATATTGAATGGTCAGATAATCACGATGCATTCCGCCGACTTCAAGCGTTTGTAAACCTAAATATTTCCCAATCCCATGATTCTTATGGACAACAAAATCACCAACAGCGAGTTCATTGTAATCTTTTAGCCTTTCTGCATTTGTAATATTCAGTTTGCGTGCCTTTTTCTTACGCATTTTACCAAATATTTCATGCTCAGTCATGACGACTAATTTTTCATCAAGGAAATTAAAACCATTGGATAATTGCAAATCAATCAGATTGACTTTACCCACTTGAATAGATTCTCTGTCAACCTCTTGTAAACTTAAATCTAATTCATGGAGTGATTTACGGAGTTTTTCTGATGATACAGCTAAAACAACTGTAAACTCTTGCTTAATAAATCGTTCAACTTCAGTGTAAAAAAGTTCTAATTGACCGAAAAATTGTTGCATTGAATGTTGTTTGAAATTATAAAGTTGTTCAAATCTGAGATTTCCGAGCCCTTTTTGGAAATTTGAAAAGAAGGTAGCAGGCTTATAATTTCTAACTTTTGCCATTGTATCTAGCAAATAAGTCTGCCCTTCAAATCCTCTTTCCATTGCTTTTTCAGATAAAATGAAATCTGCTAATTCCATTTCTAACTTATTATTCATTTCATTTACTTTTTGAAAATCATCAATGAATATTTGAACATTTTTTGGAAAATAATTTAAAAGTGAAGTTTTTTTATCATAAAAATACTCCGCAAATTTTCGTAAATCTTTGTGATAATAGTGATTTTGAGCTGCTGAAATCACTTCTTCCATATATGATTTTGCTGACGGGTCTGTCAGTAAATTTGTCATTTCTGTCAGTGATTTTGCACCCTTGTCAAATTCTTTGTCAGTCAAAATAAAATCACTGGCCGGATATATTTCCAAACGTTCAAGGCTTGTCAGTGAACGTTGACTCTCCACATCAAATGAGCGAATCGTATCTACTTCATCACCAAAAAACTCTAAACGTACCGGATTTTCTGCATCTAAAGGATAAATATCAACGATATCTCCTCGCATTGAAAATTCACCTGGCGTCATCACGCGCTGTGTCTTTTCATAACCAGCTTTTGATAATAAATTAACTAAATTTGATAAATCATACTCATCCCCAGAGGTCAGTAAAAGATAATTTTCTAAAAAATTTTCGGGACTTGGTAAATAGCTCCGTAATGCCAAAAAAGGCACGACCAAAAATCCTGTTGACTTTTCGTCAAGTAGGAAATTAAGTGCCTCAAGTCGATAAGCAACTCGATCTTTAGATGCAAGTGCGAACTCTGCGTAGATGTTATCGTCAGAAAAAAATTGAAAAACTTTTTCTTCACCAAGCAAAGTTGACAGTTCATCATAAAGTTCATTCGCATGAAACTGGCTGTCAGTAACAATAATATATTTGTCAGCAACATTTTCATAAGCATTTGCCATCACTAAGCTCTTTGCTGTTCCTGACAATCCTGTCAGTAAAGTTCGCTCACGCTTTGAAAAACCTTGTTGCCATTTTTGTAGTTGCCAATTTTGGTCAAAAAATTCAATAATATTCATTTAGTTAAATTTATTCATTGTCTTTTGAAAATCACCATTTTCAAGATAGAATTTCATTGCATCAACAGCTTTGAAAATTCCATCTTGAGCGATTTCCTTATCTTCATTGTCAAAACCAGAGAGTACATGATTCACCACTGTCATCCCATGTTTTGGACGGCCAATCCCAATTTTTACACGGTTAAAAGTTTGACTTCCCACATGTGTAATGACTGATTTTATTCCATTTTGTCCACCTGATGACCCTTTTTGTCTTAGACGCACGCGCCCGACTGGTGAATCCAAGTCATCATGCATGACCGTTAAATCTGCCTCGTCTATATTATAATATTTCAAAAGTGGCGCCACCGCACGCCCAGATTCATTCATAAAAGTCAAAGGTTTCACGAGAAACAATTTTTCACCATTCACAAATGTTGACGCGACAAGCGACATAAAAGGTTTTTCTTCTTTAAAATCAACATTCAGTTCTTTTGCCAGTAAATCAAGTGCCATAAAGCCCATATTATGTTTTGTTTTTTCATATTTATCGCCTGGGTTTCCCAAGCCAACAATCATTTTTGTCATTTTCTATTCTTTCTTGTCTATTTTTGAAAATTTTTTATAAATTGCCGAATTTCTCTTTTATTGTGTAAAACAATTTTATTTTTTTGAGCATTTATCAGTTCACTCCGGCCATTTTTTTGCCAGATAAACATCTGTTTTAACATCTGTAAACTTGGTCGATAAGTTGATTTTTCAAGTCTCAATTTTTGTTTTACATAGCGCTTAATTATCCGATATTTCAGTAAGTTCTTAGGTAAATCTAAATAAATAATCTTGTCAACTTTGTCTAACAATGGAATAAATCGTTCGCGTAATGTATCTTCAATGATAAAACACTCATTCTTAAAAATACACTCAATTGACTCGAAAACTTCTTTATCTGTTCGATTTCTTTCACCTTCATGAACGATATTATCCAAGTGAAACACGCGCATTGAGTTTTTTTCACTTAATTTCCTAGCCAACGTTGATTTTCCAGAACCAACTGTTCCGACAATATAGATTTTCATTAGTTTAACCTACCAAAATTACTGACAGACTTTTCAGCTGTCCTATTTTTATCTGTCAGTAAATATTTCAATAAAAGCCAAAAGGCCGATTCATAAAAATCAGCTTCTGACATTATTATAACATGTTTATTTACCTAGAGGAGCAAAAAAAAGACCCAATATTTCTATTGAGCCTATTAACTTTTATCATAGATAATTCATTATTCACCAATCTCAATAACCAAATCACTAATTTCTTTCAGATAAGAATCATGTGTCACAATGACAACCGTCTTTCCCTTATCAACTTCTTGACGCAAAAGAGCAATCACTTCATTTCTATTTTCTGTATCAAGCGAACCTGTTGGTTCATCTGCCAAAATCAGCTGACTTTCTTTTAATAAAGCCCGTGCAATTGCTACTCTTTGTTTCTCTCCACCAGAAAGACTATAAACTTTTGTATTTAATCGATGATTTATGCCTACTTGGAGTAACAATTTCTTCATCTTTTTTCGTTTTTCTTTTTTTGAAATTCTAGAATAAATCAGTGCTATCTCTAAATTTTTTTCGATTGTTTCATCTTCCAATAAAGCAAAGTTTTGAAAAAGATAGGAAATTTTATTTCTCCTCATCTTTAAAGCTAAGGAACTATTAAAAGGTGGTGCAAACTGACCGTTAAAATAATATTTCCCATCATCATAATCCTCAATTAAACCAATAATATTCAAAAGTGTTGACTTTCCCGCACCACTTGTCCCATAAATTGCGGTCATTTTTCCTTCCGGAATTTTTAAATTTAATTTATCAAAAATAATATGCCCTTTGTAACCTTTTGTCAGTTCTTCAATCTCAATCATTCTATTCTCCTTTCAAGACATTCAAAAATAGTCCTTTTTGTAGTTTTAGCAATATCAAAATAATAATCAAAATTTCTAAGACAAAATAAATTCCCAGTCCCTCCAGTGTGATGTTAACATCTCTTTGACTTAAAGCAAAAGCAAAATATAAACTTCCCTGCACTAAGACTATTGCAAAAAGAGTTTTATAAGTTACAAAGAAAGAAATTCCATATAATCTTTTGACCGCAATTTTCTTTTTGTATGTTTCAAAATAAAAAACCGTAGTTGTCAGAATCATTGATAAAAATATAAGAATCACTAAACCATTAGTAACAGCATAATTATAGGGATTTCCAACCGTACTCAAATTATCCGTTTTACTTATATCGTCTATCTTAATCATGGAAGGGTGAGTTTCAAGAGCACTATTTTTCTTCAAAATAGGAATAAGTGGTTGATATGTTTTTTCTATTGTTCCCCTAATTTTAAATTTCAAAACAGTATTGTGTTGAAAAGTAATATTTCCCTTATCAGTAAAATTTTTTCTCGTATAAACTTCTACTAAATCTGGAGATATTTTGGTACTATTTTCGTCTAGTAAGTCTAACTTTTGAGCATCTTTTATGAAATAGTATTTTATAGTTGAACCTTTAAAAAATGCCAATGAATCAGAAGAAGCATAATATTTTTTTATCTTAGAAAGTTGAGATTTATATTTTTCCGAAACCAAAATAATCCCCGAATTTGTATCAGGATTTATTTCTACTCTTTGATTGTCCTGGGAGTATATAGCAAATTTTGAAAGATAGTTATCATTAATTTGTAAGTCATTCAGACTATCATTTTCTACAATATCAATGCTTGAATCAGAAATATAAAGTCCATCATGTTCCTCAGCATAAACAAATAAATCAATGCATGATAGATTTAGGGGCTGACCTCCGTCATAGCCTGAAAATTCTGGGTAAAGTACGGCATATTCTTGCCCAATTTTGGAAGTTATTTCTAGCTTAGCATTTACAAAATAGAGTAGAGTTGCTGTTGTAGAAACTGTAATCAAAAATACAAATGCTTTGACCGCATAGAGAACATAGTGACTATACTTAAAAAATGACTTAGAGTTAATCTGATTGGCAAGTGAAAAGCTAGATACAAGTACTATGGAGATATAGGAAACTATGATAACAAGTAACAGCATAATAAACATTTGCAAAATAAATTGAAGATTAAATCCTCTGAAAACTAAAAAACTTGAAAATATATAAGCCAGCAATGTCACTATAAAAAATTCTTTCAAAAATAAACGCAAGCCTATCCTATGAGCGCTGACGCCATTCAAACGATAAGTAGCAATTTTTTTATTATTTCCAACTGACCAAACAAATAAAAAGATAGCAAAGAAAACTATCGAAATTCCTATAAATAAAGATAAATTATCATTAGTTAAACCAATGAAACTAGTATAATTATTAGGATAAAAATCACTAGGACGAGTCGTTAATTTTTTAGAAGTAATATGAGTCCCATATTTTTGATTAAGAGCTATTAAAAAGTCTTGGAGAGAAGTTTGGATATTTTTATTTTTTATATAAACATCACTATTTTCCTGTTCTACAGTCGTAATATTCTTAAGAGGCTCACTCCATAATTGACAGCTAAAACCGTGAGATACAAAAGTTTTTTTATCAGATGTTTGATAGTTTGTCTTGTAAAACACCGCTTTACTATCCATTTTAAGCAAATCCGCATGACCTTTCCCATCGTTCTTTACTCCACCATACGTACTCCTAAAAATAAAAGATGCCCCAGTTTTAGCTGACACACCTTCTACAAGGGAAATTAAATTCTTGTCGCTACTAATGGATGAAGGAAGATAAATTTGTGTAAAATCTTGAACATCATAATTTTTTTCAATTTGCTTATCTACAAAATTATTTTTTACTATATTGGCAGAAGATATTGAAATAACAATAAATAGAACAAGAAGAACAAACTTAATAACCTTATTCATATTAACTCCCTATTATAATTTGACAAACCAACCACTATAACCAGCATTCCATGCCCCAATAGCTTTCGCCTGTGCAATCTTGTTAGCTGATACGGTATTACTAAAAGCTGTTGCACTTTTTCCGACTTTTGCCCAGCTATAATGTCTTTGATTTATTTGGGCATTATCATGCGCAGTAGCTTTAGTAATCGTCGGATTAAACCGCTCAATATAGTTCGTATTCCAACCACCAGAAACGAAAACCTGTGCCGAAGCAAAAGCTGTTCCTGAGATAAGTGTAGTCCCCAGTACTAAAACCGATACTTTTCTCTTTAGATTTCTGCGTCTAATCAGAGCGCGTGTCATTGTAAGTTCCATTGTGTTCCTCCTTCAAATTGTTTATAAGCTAGCTAAAATATCTATCAGAGTGCTAGTACTTTTCTTCTGATATGATAGAGTAATACTATTTTGTTGACACTTTCTTGAAGTGATTATACTCGGTTTTAATTTATTTGTCAAAATTTTAACTTTAAAAAAACTTAATTTAATAAAACGTAACTTTAAGATTTACATCATACTCTTTTGAATGTTTTTACCAAACAAAAAAAGACCAAAATGGTCTTTCATTATCATCAAAACAAATGTAAAACAAATTTCAAAATAAAAAGTAAAGGAATAATAAATCCCCAACCCACCTTATAGATTAACTTCAAAGTCCGTTTGTCATCAATCTCATGTTTTGCTTTTTCTTCCATCTTTTTGTCACCTTTGAGCAACGTGTCCAAAGAACAATCGAAAATTTCACTAAGTAAGATAATTTGGTCTGTTGTTGGTAGTGATTTTCCTGTCTCCCATTTTGAAATTGATTGACGAGAAATATGCATTTTTTTCGCCAATTCTTCCTGACTGAGATTTTTCATTTTACGATTTTCTTTGATTATCTGAGAGATTTCCATGTTGCCTTCCTTTCATGCTTTAAGAGTATCGTTTTTTATTCTTCAACTCAAGCATTTTTAGGTTGCAAAAATGCACCGATTCGGTGCATTTCTTCATTTCATTTACAAGGTTTACACGTTGAAACGGAATTCCATAATGTCGCCATCTTGACCAACATATTCTTTTCCTTCTTCACGCAAGCGACCGGCTTCACGAACAGCTTTTTCTGAACCGTATTTAAGCAAATCATCATAAGACATAGTTACTGCGCGGATAAAGCCTTTTTCAAAGTCTGTATGGATAATTCCTGCCATTTGTGGAGCTTTCATTCCACGCTTGAAGGTCCAAGCACGGACTTCTTTTTCACCAGCAGTAAAGTAAGTGGCCAGGCCAAGAAGGTGGTAAGCTGCACGAGTCAACATATCAACACCAGATTCTTTTAAGCCAATTGCTTCCAAAAATTCTGCTTTTTCATCATCTTCCAACTCTGAGATTTCTTCTTCAACACGAGCAGAAATCACCGCGACTTCAGCATTTTCAGTCGCCGCAAACTCACGAATTTGTTTCACGTATTCGATATTATCAGGTTCGCCTACTTCATCTTCTGAAACATTAGCTACATAAAGAACTGGTTTACTTGTCAATAAGAACAAGCTTTTAAGAACCTTTGTTTCATCTTCGTCAAAGTCAATTGTTCGTGCTGATTTACCATCTTCAAGTACCGGTTTGAGCTTTTTCAAAACATTAAATTCTGCGACCGCATCTTTATCTTTTGCCGTACGAGCAACTTTTTCAACACGCGCATAACGTTTATTGACTGATTCTAAATCGGCCAAAATTAATTCAAGATTAATTGTTTCAATGTCTGCCATTGGATCAATAAAAGCATCTTCACGATTATTTTCACGCATGACATTTTCATCATCAAAAGCTCGAACAACGTGAATGATGGCATCTACTTCACGAATATTGGCAAGAAATTTATTTCCTAGACCTTCTCCGCGTGAAGCCCCTTTAACAATCCCAGCAATATCTGTAAATTCAAAAGTTGTCGGAACAGTTTTCTTAGGTTTAATCAACTCTGTTAACTTGTTTAAACGTTCATCCGGTACTTCTACCATCCCAACATTTGGGTCAATTGTTGCAAAAGGATAGTTTGCAGCTTCTGCGCCTGCTTTTGTAATTGCATTAAAAAGAGTTGATTTACCAACGTTTGGTAAACCAACGATACCTGCTGTTAAAGCCATGTTTTATATTCTCCAAAATTAAGATTAATTAGTTCTAATTATACTGTAAATCGCCTAAAAACACAATAAAGGCAAGGAAAATCATAGAAAATCTCTAAGTTTACAAGTTTACACAAGGCTCGTAAACAATAGAACATGTCATCACTAGCCTTTATTTTAAAGGCTTGCCACAAAATGTTACCCTAAAATACCACCTATGTTCTTGCTTTTAACTTCGCTTTAGTTGATAATGAAATCAGAAACAAATCACTAAATCACCCATTTAAATTTAAGGAGAAAAAATGCTCGGAGAAAATTTACAAAAAGCTCGTCTTGCCCAGAAGCTCACACAAGAAGAAGTTGCAAAAGAACTTTATTTTAGTAGACAAGCCATTTCACGTTGGGAATCCAATAAAACTGAACCAAATTTTGAAACATTGATTGCCCTAGCCGAATTATATGAATCAGATTTATCAGCTTTTGCTCAAGGAATTGAACCACAAAAAAGAAAGAAACATATCAACCTATTTGCTGGTTTTGGCTTAGTCTTTTTTAACTTCGTTCTTGGTCTCTGGTTGATAATTACTACTGCTTTGATTCTTTTGGCTCTCTATGCTATTATATTAGCTTTATTCCTTGCTCCATTTATTATGATTTTCGCTGTTGCTACTCATAACCCACATATTACTTTTGGGAATGCGAATGGAGCAACAGGTTTTGACTGGTGGTACTGGTTAGTTGCGATTATCGCTTGTTCGCTGATGGTTCTTGTTAGCCCTTTGATTTGGCGATTTACAAAGTTACTTTACTTTTGGCTTATTAAATACCTCAAATTTAATCTCAAATCGGTTTATAATTAAAAAAAGGGCTCACTTGAGCACCTTTTTTATTTTTTTATTAAAGTCAAAACGACTCATCATCACTTCATGATTGCAGTTTGTACATCTTATCTTGATATCTGCACCCAATCTAGTGATTTCCCAAGCATTTGCTTTTTTACCAGTCGCCTTAACAGTGCAGGCATGAGGTTTCTTCATCTCGACAATCGAACCTAATTCATATTCCAGCATTATCTATCCTTTCTATACAATTCCTGTCATTATAATCTAATCATCTAGTTTTTCAACAAAAACTTGCTGAGGGCCTCCTAATAAAATGAGATACTTGTCAACTTGGTTGACATCGTAGGCTTTTTTCAAAGCCTCACTATAAAGATTCATCTGATCTCTATAACGCTCTTTTATTTCAGAAATAGTTGAAGAACTTGTAAATCTATCTGTCTTATAATCAAATAGAACGATTTTATCAGTAAGTTTAACAAATCCATCACAAATTCCCCGAACAATATACTGCTCTTTAGCAAATTCATCTGTTCTCAACATTGAAAATGGTGCTTCTTTAACTGTTTTATCAACATTTTCCGATAAAAACTGACCGAAATCTGTATCAAACAAAGTCAAAATTTTAGCAATATCAATTTGATTTTTTATTTTTTCATCAAATCCCATTTCATCAAGTGTCACTTGAAAACTAAATAAATCTGCTTGAGAAAAATCTGCATACTGCATAAAACTATGAGTTGCCGAACCGATTTCTGCAGCAGTAACTTTCTTAGGACCAAAATCAGAAAAATCTAGCTTTTTGACCCGAGTAAATTCACTTTTCGGTTGAATTTCACCCACTTGTAATTGTTTTTCGTAGCTTCGTTTTTTAACCTGACTTGGTGTTTGAATACTTGAAAGCTCTGTTGCTGCTTGATGTGGATATTCATAATTCATAATTTTTTGAGCTTTTTGTATTTCATCAGAATAGGCCATGATATTATCAAATTTTTCCGATTCTTCGACCAATTTTTTGAAATCAGGTTGACTTGTAAATTCAAGTTTTTCTGCTTCCAACTCTTCTTTTGTGTAGACATTGAGTTTCATCGGAAGTTTTGTGGCATTTTGAAGCGCCAATATCCAGTGTTGAAAACCGCGACTTGAATTACGAAATTTATCTTCTAAAATCTTCCCTTCTAAACTTGCATTATCATAAAGGTCAAGTCCTGATTTTTTATCTGTTTCTTTTATTTTTCCGACAAGATAAAGTTTTTTCTTTGCTCGTGTAAATGCAACATATAAAACACGCATTTCTTCTGAGAGAGCTGCTCTTTGTTTTAAGTCTTTATTCACCATGTAAGGGAATGTTTCCATTTTCACTAAAGCATAAGGGAAATCAGTTATAACATCTGCTTCATCCTTTAAATCAGCAATAAGCTTCATTCCTAAACCATTTTCACGACTTAGGATAACATCTTCTTTCAAATCACGATCGTTGAAACGAGATTGTAAATTCATTAAAAAGACATAATCAAATTCTAATCCTTTTGATTTATGGAAGGTCATCACTCGAACAGCATTTTGAGGAAGTTTTATATTAACAGAAGCTAAATCATTATTTTGTTCCATAAATTTGTTGATTAATCTTACAAATTTAAATAATCCTTTATAACCAGAACTTTCATATGATTCTGCTCGAACCGCTAAGGCTTGTAAGTTCGCTTGGCGCATTTCACCATTTTTTAAGGCACCAACATAGTCAAAATAGTAGGTTTCGGTATATATTTTCCAAAGTAAATCATGAATTGCAACTTGGTTTACAAGTTTACGCCACTCTGTAAACTTCTTATGAAATGCTTTAAGCTTGTTCTCTAAGGAAGGATTGATAAGTTCTGGATTTTGTCCTTCTTTATTAAGTGACAAAAGAATTTTATCCCAAAATCTAAGGTCATGGCTTCCTTGAGTACTGATTCTAGTTAATTCATCTTCATTAAATCCAAATAACGGAGACCTTAACATCGCAACCAATGATAAATCATAGAGTGGATTATCAATTGCTCGTAAAACATCTAACATAATTAAGACTTCCATTGATTTCAAAAAATCAACTCGTCCTTCATCAAGAACGACCGGAATATCGTAACTAAGCAGAATATCCTCAATTTTATTATTATTTGATTTAGAACGAACCAAGATTGCTATATCTTTTGGTTCAACTCCAGCTTCAATCAATTTTTTTATTTCTTGAGCTGCTCCTTTAATCTCTCCATCCGAAATTCTTACTTCGGATTCATCTGTTTCTTCATCACTTGTATTTTCTTTGTATAAAAGAAGTTCTGGATAAAAATCTTTCTCAGATTCAACTGGATAATCAGTAATATTTCCTTGAACTAATGCTTCTTCTTTGCCATAAGTCATCTCACCTAATTTTTCATCCATCAGGTGTTTAAAGATATCATTTGTAAATGTTAAAACCTCACCACGTGAACGAAAGTTTTCTTTTAAGCGAATTAGTTGATTTGGATTTTCTGTCTTGGCATAGTCTTTATATTTTTCTAAAAAGAGGCCAGGGTCAGCTAAACGAAAGCCATAAATTGATTGCTTAATATCACCAACCATGAAGAGATTATGTCCATTCGATAAAAGTTCCAGCATTCGCTCCTGAGTGTGGCTGGTATCCTGATACTCATCAATCATGATTTCATCATAATGTTCTCTTAAAGTTTCACGTATATCTGGATTTTCCTCTAAAATTTCGATGGCAAAGTGTGCGATATCAGAGTACTCAAAGGCATTTTCATTCTTTTTACGTTCTAAATAACTTTGGTAAAACTCAATAACAAATTTTTGTAAGTTTTCTGCGATTTCAAATGCTTGATTTTGATATTTTTCAATCAACTGACCATGTTTTATTTTATCAACAAACTTCCGAATTTCTCCAGGTTTGGATTTCGAGCCCACTAAGTCTTGTTTTTGTGCTGAAAAATCTTTTTTCAGAGCCGAAAGTATTTCATCTTTTGAAGAACCCACTCGAATATCTGTATCTATTGATAAAAATAGTTCTGTGAAAGTTGCAAAATCTTTAGTGGTTATTGCTTCTAAGAGTTCATTTTTATTATCTAAAATAAGATTGGCCTTATCACGTCCAGCCCCTTTTTTAGCAACTACTCCATTGGTTAATGAAGTTTCTAGAAGTTCAAAAAATATCAGTAAATTCTCTTTTATATCTGCTGAAAAATCTGCTGACAAGTCTATCAGTGATTTATATGTTTCAAAACCTTTTAAAAATTGATTTTCTAACCACTTTATTGGATTTTCAGTTGCTGACGCAAAACGGTAAATAGTGTAAACTACTTTTTGAAAACCAGCAATATTTCTGTCTTTAGAAAAATTTTTTATAAGTTCTTCAAATTTTTCTTTTGAAATATTCAATCCATCATCTCCTGATAGATAAGACTCAACCAATTGTTCAAAGACTTCTTGTCTAATTAAATCACTCTCTGTTTGATCAGCTAAGATTCGGAAATTCGGGTCAATATTTACTCGATTGAAATTCGTTTTTGTCAATTTTTGGGTGAAACTATCCATAGTTCCAATATCAGCATTTGACAGGTTCTGTAAAGCAAGTGTCAACCTACGAGCTTGATTTTCATCAGAACTTTCTTGTCTGGCTTTTTTTAAATCTCGCTCAAGCCGCATCCGTAATTCGCTTGCTGCTTTTTTTGTAAATGTGGAAATGAAAAGTCGATCAATTTCAATTCCTTGTTTGACTTTCTCGACAATTCTTTGAGCCATAACAAAAGTTTTTCCGGAACCAGCACTCGCTGAAACTAGAATATTCTTACCAGAACTATGAATGGCTTCATTTTGCTCTGGAGTTAATTTTACTTCACTCATTTCGCCCTTCTCCTTTTAATTCTGCTAAGATTTCTGCTTGAGATTTTTGACCAATTTCACGACTGTGATCCTTCATGTGTACATTTGCTTCAAATCGACAAATAGATTTAAGCGGACAGTAGCGACAACCTCGAACATTACCTGTTTGATCAATCCCTTCGGAGCGTTTCATAATTGGATTTATTGCAATCTGACCGCTCTTAAGTCGCTGACCAGCATGCTGATAATGATTTTCATTCAATTTTAAAAGCTGTTCAAATTCTTCTTGATTGTAAATATTAGATTTTTTTACAGTAATATTTTCTATTGCTTTAATTTGGTCAGCTGCCTCTTCCAAAACTAAACCATCATAGCGCATTGATTCTTTCAATAAGCCAGCAATCTCTGATAAATAATTGATTTCTGATAAGTTAATTGGTTGATTTTTAAATTGTAAATAAAGAGCACCCCATATTTTTTGATTAGGAAATGCTTCTTTAATCACGTCTAAATAGGTCATAAATTGTAAACTCAGACCGTCATAAGCATCCTGTAATTTAAAGGAATGAGCACTTGATTTGTAATCTATAGCTCCTAAATAATCAGAAGAAAGTTGGTCCAAACGGTCAATTCTTCCTCGTAAGTAAATATCATCAACAGAAAAATTACCTAATTCACTTTTTGGTAAGCCAAAACTACTTTCTGTCAGTAAAGTTTTAAGTTCATCAGTAGAAACTGTTTCCTTTAAAACTGTTGCAGTCTGTCTAACAATTTCTTCTAAATTGGTCCAAGTAAATCTTGCTGTTGCATCCTGAGTAAAATAACGAGAGTAATTACTGTCAACATCATGTAAAACTTTTGTCAATTTTTCATCAAAATTTTCAGCTGACAAAGCTTCTTCTTGCATGACTTTTTCAAAAACTTCATGGAAAAAGTTACCGACAATTTTGGAATTTATATCAATATTTTCAAAAGTTTCCAGACCCAAAGTGGTCTCTAAAAAGTACTGATATTCACAGTTATAAAAGCGTTCAAAAGAACTGACTGAAGCATACAGTTTATCACCATAAATTTGGTCTAAGGTTTCTTTTGATAAATTGACCGTATCAATATCTTTAGCTAAATCCAATAATATTTTTTGAAAATCAGGATTTGACTTAACTAAGATTCGGAAAATACTAGACCAAAAAACTCTTTTGTCATCATTTTTTTCTTCAGTTTCAACAAGTTCACGCTCAATTTTTCCAATCATAGAAATCACTGAACGACTGTTTCCAATGTGCTCTAAGCTTTCAAAAAGATTGACTTCTTGAATTTTTTGAAGAATTTTTTCATCCGAATGATTCAAAAATAATTGGAAAACTGGTGAAAATTCTCCTTGCTCATTTGCCATAATTTGTGGCATAGACAAAACTAAAGTTTCTTTTGCTGAATTCACTAAAGAAAGGACTGTAAACTGATTTTTTTGATAGTTGACAACATTCAACTGTTCAATAAACTGATTTTCATCAGTTGTTTGATTGATTTCTAGTCGTTCTTCATCGGATAAAAGTGTTGAATTTTTCTTTATTCTTGGAAAATTGGTTTGACTCAAACCAATGGCATAGATATATTTATTAGTTTTAGGTTCAACAAGTTCATAATCTTTGATGTTTACAACATCAACGTTTGCTGGAATTTGTCGATATTTCGCATTTTTCAATCCTGCTAATAAAATATCTAAAAACTCCACACTTTTCAATTTTTCATCAGAAAAAACGGCCAAAAACTCATTCAATATCGAAATAAGCATTTGCCAAACTTGTTCATGTTTATCAGCCATTTGATGCTTATTTTCAGATTCTGCTTCTGAAAAATAAGTGTTCATATTGGCCATTACATTTCCATTTTCAAGTAAAACTTGTAAATCAGAAACCCATTTTTTTCCTGTTTTTTGCCGATTTGTCCCCAAAAAGGCTTGTAAAGGAGAATCATTTCCCAATAAGTTTTCGCGAAGTTGATTCACTAATTCAATTTTAGAAAACTCACTTTCATTGAATGCTTCCGTAAATTTTTTTCGACCAGAAATCTTATATTTTTGAACATAGTATTCAAAGTAATCAATGACTTCTTCATCTAGGTTGACATCAGTGTAAACCTTACTTTTTAGAAGATTGACAACATCATCTGTCCGATAATTATTCTTTTTAATTGAAAGTAAACTTTCAAAAAAGATAACCAAAGGATGCTGACTCATTGATTCTTCTTGGGCGTAGAAAAATGGAATCTCGTAAAGTTCAAAAATTTCTTTCAAAGTAATTTCATAAGCAGCTGGATCGCCTACTAAAACTGTAAAATCTTTGAAAAAAGCCCCCTGACTTATTTTTTGTCTAATTTCCTTTGCGACACCTTCAATTTCAACTTTTTGATTTTCGGCTTCCCAAATTCTGAAATATTTTGCATCAGCAGAATTTATTTCAATATTTTGATCAGAAATGGCAAATCGTGAATCCAAATCGAGTAATTTTGTCAACTTGTTGTAAACTTCATTGACAGATGAAAAAGCCATTTTTCTTAGTTCTACTGGAAATTTACTGCGAAAACGCCCAATCATTTGACTCGTACTGATATAAATTGTTTCAGATCCGGCTGTCAGTGAATTTTCATCACTATAAGTTCCAATGACAAAACGTGCCACTCTATCTTGAATACTTTCAATAAAAAGCTCTTCTTCCGCAGAAAATCGAGTATATCCATCAATGACAATTGTCACATCTTTGAGTTGAAAATCAAATTCCCCATCAGCAAGACGACTAGTAAAATCACCAAATTCTGAGTAGTTAGCATAGTCATTTGCTAATTTTTCTTCAAATCTACTTAAGATTTTTTTTAATTCTTGATTTTTAGGGCTGTCAGGTAAATTTTCTACTGACAGATTTGCTGTCAGTAACTCTGTTCTTAACTGAATTAACATTTCCAAAAAACCAGCAGAATCCTGTAGAGAAAAATACAGCGGAATTTCTTCTTTTAAAAAACTCCTCAAAACACGTCGAAAAAGCATTGAAAGGCCTGCTGTGCCTAACTCTGTCTTTGTTGTCGCTTTTTCCCGCTTATCAAAATAATAAGGCAATTGCTTAAAACGAGTGACGAGTAAGTCAAAAACTGCTGCATCACTTCCTTTAGCCAAGCGCTCTAAAATTTCTTTCTCCTTCTCAAATGACATTGAAGAAGGCACAATGTAATAAACTTTTCGATTTTTTTCAAGTTCTTCAAGAGAAATCTCTAATAATCCCTCTGTTAAATCTTGTGTAATTTCAGTATATAAAATTTCCATAAAAAATAGACCTAACTTTCGTTAAGTCCATTATAACAAAATCTAAATTTACTGACAGACATTTTCGTCAGTAAATCTAAGCTGACAAAAGAGCTGTCAGTAAAATTAATTTGTACGTACTGGTGTAATCAATTGAACAAATCCAGATTCTTCATTACGTGGTTGTAAAGTGAACGGACGAACATTAGAAATAAAGCGAATACGAACTTCTGGTGCTTTAATCACTTTCAAAGCATCAATCAAATATTCAGGATTAAAGCTGATTGCTAAGTCATTTCCTTCTTTTGATAAGGCCGTCAATTCTTCATGGACAGAACCGACCTCAGGAGAGTTGGCTGTAGTTACTACAGAATCACCAGAAACCGTCAATTTTACAGTTCCATTAGTTGTCATTACTGTCAACAAACGCGCACGATCCATTGTATGACGCAATTGCGCAGCATCAAAAACTAAATCTAAAGTATAATCAGCTTCATTTGGAATTAAACGATTAGTATCAGGATAAGATCCTTCAATCAAACGACTATAATAACTAATTGTTTCATTTCTAAAAAGCATTTGGCTTCCACTAATGAAAATTTCAATCTCTTCTTCATCATTTGTGAAAACATTTTTAAAACTATTGATTGATTTACTTGGCAAAATAACATCAAATTTTAATTCTGAATCTTCTAAAGGCAATAAACGTTGACTCATCCGATGTGAGTCAGTTGCGACTGCTTTTAATTCTCCAGTTGATAAAGTTTCTAAATGAACACCTGTAAAAATTGGACGATTTTCTTGAGTACTTACAGCAAAAACTGTTTCTGTAAAAATTTCTTTAAGTACTTTAACTTTCATTTTCAATGAAGAGCCTTCGGAAATTTCTTGTAAATGCGGATAGATTTCTGAATCCAGGCCTTTTAAAGTAATTTCTGACTTACCAGAAGTTAACAAAACTTGCTTTTGTTCTTTTTCAGTAAATTCAAGAGTGACTTCTGGTAATTGACTTACCACATTTTCAAAGAAAGCAGCTTCTAATAAAACTGAACCCGTTCCTGAAATAAGCATACTTGCATCTTTATTATCAACAGGTAAAAAATTCTTAATTGAAATTTGACCATTTGAACCAATTAAAGTAATTCCATTTTCTTCAACTTCAATTTTTAACTTTGTTAAAGCAGGAATTGTTACTTTAGAACCAATTGCTTGTTTGGTAATTCTCAAAGCATTTTGAAACGCATTTTTATTAATTGAAAATTTAATCATGAGATTCCTTTATAATTTCTTTTTATAAATATAATAGTAATAGTAGTAGGTCCTGTGGATAATCTGTATAAGACAAATCCACTTAGAAGTATAAGCTTTTCCCCTGTGGATAATTAAAGAATAAGCATTTTATAAGTCCTTGAGTTTTCCACAGTTTTAAAATTTACGTTTAATGCTATCGATGTCTTTTTGAACATCCATATCATTTTTCATCTTATCCGAAATTTGTTTATAAGCATACATTACCGTTGTGTGGTCACGGCCACCAAAAGCAGTTCCAATTGCCGGAAGACTTGTACCTAAAAGTTCTCTGACAAGATACATCGCAATCTGTCTTGGAAAGGCAATTTCCTTAGGGCGCTTAGGACCAACAAGATCTGAAAATGAAATATGATAATAATTAGCAACTTCATCTTGAATTTTTTTAATAGTAAGATTTGATAAAGATTGCTGAGTTGCATTTTTTAAAGAACGCAAAGCCTGACTTGCTGTCTCAATATCGACCACCGCAATGCCATTTGCTCGAGCCACAAATTCGACTCGATTTAGAGCGCCCTCGAGTTCGCGAACGTTTGAATCAATCTGACCAGCAATATAAGATAGAGTTTCACTCGGAAATTCTAAACGACTTGATTTCAGATTTAATCAAAAGAATAGCCATCCGAGTTTCATAGTCAGGAGCCGTAATATCAGTAGTCAAACCCCAAGAGAAGCGTGAAACCAAGCGATCTTCCAAATTATTTAATTCTTGCGGAATACGATCAGAAGTTAAAACAATTTGGGAACCTTTATCATAGAGTGCGTTGAAGGTATTGAAAAATTCATTTTTCGTCCCCTCTTTATCACTGAAAAATTGCACATCGTCCAATAGAAGTAAATCTAAATTACGATAAGTATTTTCAAAATTCTCCATTTGGTTTTTTCGCGTTGCATTAACATAGTCGTTAACGAAATTCTCCGAAGAAACATATTTAATTCGAGCCGTCGGATTGTCAGTCAAAATCTGATTTCCAATTGCATGCATTAAATGCGTCTTACCTAGACCAGCTCCACCATAAATAAATAGTGGATTATAGGTATCACCAGGTTTATCAGCAACAGCAATTGCCGCAGCCAAAGTCCAACGGTTACCAGGACCTTGCACAAAATTTTCAAAATTATATTTCTCGTTGAGACCACTAACCAAAGGAGAAGCGGGTTTAGCAGTAGAATGCGGCTGCTCTTCAATAGAAGATTGATTATTTAAACGATGAAGTTCCAGTTCAGTTAACTCATCATTTGCATAGAGTTCATAATCAATCATCCGACCAAAGACCTCAAATCCCGCCGTTGTGATCAAATCGGACTGTTTTTTCCAATAATCTTTTTTCATTCCACTATCAAGCAAGATATTGGCAGTATCTTGCTCGACAGACATTAATTGAGCAGGCTCAATAAAAAAATCATAAGCTTGTTTACCGATACTCTGCCGTGCTAGTTCGGTTACACGGGCCCAAAATTTTTGATTTTCATTAAGGGATGCCATATTACTCCTTTACTTTTTAGTTTGTTGATAACTCATTATATCATTTCACATTATATTTTTCCACAGTCTGTTGAAATTAACAAAAGAAAGTTTTCCACCATAAGAAAAAGTTATTAACAAAACTGTGGATAATGTGTAAAATTTTTCTTATCCACAGAAAAAAATGAGTAATATCAAATGCATACAGACTTATCCACAAATCAAAAAAAGTCAAATTTATAGATTATTTACTGTGGAAAAAGAAAAAATTAAGAAAAATTTACCACAGCTTTTAGACAGTCAGTTCTATCTTTGGGGATATTTTATCTCTAATGTAATAAAATCCAAGAATTTGAAAATAAAATGTTAAATTTTAAGTTTTCTACTATATAAAGACGGAATATAGAGACGAATTATTTGCTACAAAATAAAAGAGAATTCAATTTTCTATTATTTATAATAAAAATTTAGTTAAGCTTAAAAACATCATTTCTATGTGAAAAATCAAAGAATTTTATTCTCAGAAGGTAAAGAATACTAAAATAAGCACCTTATCTTATTAAAAAATAAGAAAAAATATAAACTAATGAAAATCAATGGTGGCATGAAATAAAGCGAATACAGGAGAGGGAAAAAGCGAACGTAAGATAAAAAAAGGTATAAAAGTCACAGTTAATTCTTGACAAGTTTAGTTAGGTTTGATAGAATATAATAGTTGTCGCAAGAGACGAGAGTCTTGAAGCGATAAGCTAGACCATTGAAAACTGAATAAAGAAGAATGACTCATGTGATGTAGTAAGATACATCAAAAATCTGTCAATCAATAATGAAAGACAAGCCAGTCACTAAGGTGACTTAAATACTTTATTTGAGAGTTTGATCCTGGCTCAGGACGAACGCTGGCGGCGTGCCTAATACATGCAAGTTGAGCGCTGAAGGTTGGTACTTGTACCAACTGGATGAGCAGCGAACGGGTGAGTAACGCGTGGGGAATCTGCCTTTGAGCGGGGGACAACATTTGGAAACGAATGCTAATACCGCATAAAAACTTTAAACACAAGTTTTAAGTTTGAAAGATGCAATTGCATCACTCAAAGATGATCCCGCGTTGTATTAGCTAGTTGGTGAGGTAAAGGCTCACCAAGGCGATGATACATAGCCGACCTGAGAGGGTGATCGGCCACATTGGGACTGAGACACGGCCCAAACTCCTACGGGAGGCAGCAGTAGGGAATCTTCGGCAATGGACGAAAGTCTGACCGAGCAACGCCGCGTGAGTGAAGAAGGTTTTCGGATCGTAAAACTCTGTTGGTAGAGAAGAACGTTGGTGAGAGTGGAAAGCTCATCAAGTGACGGTAACTACCCAGAAAGGGACGGCTAACTACGTGCCAGCAGCCGCGGTAATACGTAGGTCCCGAGCGTTGTCCGGATTTATTGGGCGTAAAGCGAGCGCAGGTGGTTTATTAAGTCTGGTGTAAAAGGCAGTGGCTCAACCATTGTATGCATTGGAAACTGGTAGACTTGAGTGCAGGAGAGGAGAGTGGAATTCCATGTGTAGCGGTGAAATGCGTAGATATATGGAGGAACACCGGTGGCGAAAGCGGCTCTCTGGCCTGTAACTGACACTGAGGCTCGAAAGCGTGGGGAGCAAACAGGATTAGATACCCTGGTAGTCCACGCCGTAAACGATGAGTGCTAGATGTAGGGAGCTATAAGTTCTCTGTATCGCAGCTAACGCAATAAGCACTCCGCCTGGGGAGTACGACCGCAAGGTTGAAACTCAAAGGAATTGACGGGGGCCCGCACAAGCGGTGGAGCATGTGGTTTAATTCGAAGCAACGCGAAGAACCTTACCAGGTCTTGACATACTCGTGCTATTCCTAGAGATAGGAAGTTCCTTCGGGACACGGGATACAGGTGGTGCATGGTTGTCGTCAGCTCGTGTCGTGAGATGTTGGGTTAAGTCCCGCAACGAGCGCAACCCCTATTGTTAGTTGCCATCATTAAGTTGGGCACTCTAACGAGACTGCCGGTGATAAACCGGAGGAAGGTGGGGATGACGTCAAATCATCATGCCCCTTATGACCTGGGCTACACACGTGCTACAATGGATGGTACAACGAGTCGCGAGACAGTGATGTTTAGCTAATCTCTTAAAACCATTCTCAGTTCGGATTGTAGGCTGCAACTCGCCTACATGAAGTCGGAATCGCTAGTAATCGCGGATCAGCACGCCGCGGTGAATACGTTCCCGGGCCTTGTACACACCGCCCGTCACACCACGGGAGTTGGGAGTACCCGAAGTAGGTTGCCTAACCGCAAGGAGGGCGCTTCCTAAGGTAAGACCGATGACTGGGGTGAAGTCGTAACAAGGTAGCCGTATCGGAAGGTGCGGCTGGATCACCTCCTTTCTAAGGAATATATACAAAGACGTGAGCATTCAACTTTATTCAGTTTTGAGGGGTTTAGTGATAAACCTAAGCAAGAATCAAATTCTTGATTGTGGGGCCTTAGCTCAGCTGGGAGAGCGCCTGCTTTGCACGCAGGAGGTCAGCGGTTCGATCCCGCTAGGCTCCATTGTCAGACAAGACGTTAAAATCACTTGAACATTGAAAACTAAATAACAATATCTAATAACGATAAATAAACCAAAAGCTGTGAATTTTAAAGAATTTACAAACTTATACTTGAAAAACGATGATTATAAATCATCATGGCAAAGTTAATAAGGGCGCACGGTGGATGCCTTGGCACTAAGAGCCGATGAAGGACGTGACTAACGACGATATTCTAGGGGGAGCAGTAAGTACGCATTGATCCCTAGGTCTCCGAATGGGGAAACCCAGCTGCTACTAGCAGTTATTCATGAGTGAATACATAGCTCATGTAAAGGTAACGCAGAGAACTGAAACATCTAAGTACCTGCAGGAAGAGAAAGTAAAAACGATTTCGTAAGTAGCGGCGAGCGAACGCGAAGAAGGGCAAACCAAGAAGCTTGCTTCTTGGGGTTGTAGGACTGCAACGTGGACTTAAGCATTATAGTCGAATAACCTGGGAAGGTTAATCAAAGAGGGTAATAATCCCGTAGACGAAATAGCGCTTATACCTAGCAGTATCCTGAGTAGGGCTGGACACGCGAAATCCAGTTTGAATCCGGGAGGACCATCTCCCAACCCTAAATACTCCTTAGTGACCGATAGTGAACCAGTACCGTGAGGGAAAGGTGAAAAGAACCCCGAGAGGGGAGTGAAATAGCACCTGAAACCGTGTGCCTACAAGAAGTTCGAGCCCGTTAATGGGTGAGAGCGTGCCTTTTGTAGAATGAACCGGCGAGTTACGTTATGATGCGAGGTTAAGTTGAAGAGACGGAGCCGTAGGGAAACCGAGTCTGAATAGGGCGACTTAGTATCATGATGTAGACCCGAAACCTAGTGACCTATCCATGAGCAGGGTGAAGGTGTGGTAAGACGCACTGGAGGCCCGAACCAGGACACGTTGAAAAGTGTTTGGATGACTTGTGGATAGCGGAGAAATTCCAAACGAACTGGGAGATAGCTGGTTCTCTCCGAAATAGCTTTAGGGCTAGCGTCGAAATGTAAGTGTATTGGAGGTAGAGCACTGTTTGGGTGAGGGGTCCGTCTAGGATTACCAATCTCAGATAAACTCCGAATGCTAATACACATGTTCGGCAGTCAGACTGCGAGTGCTAAGATCCGTAGTCGAAAGGGAAACAGCCCAGACCAACAGCTAAGGTCCCAAAATATATGTTAAGTGGAAAAGGATGTGGGGTTGCACAGACAACTAGGATGTTAGCTCAGAAGCAGCTATCATTCAAAGAGTGCGTAATAGCTCACTAGTCGAGTGACCCTGCGCCGAAAATGTACCGGGGCTAAACATATTACCGAAGCTTTGGATTGATATTTTATCAATGGTAGGAGAGCGTTCTTAACCGCGATGAAGGTATACCGTGAGGAGTGCTGGAGCGTTAAGAAGTGAGAATGCCGGTATGAGTAGCGCAAGATAAGTGAGAATCTTATCCACCGTAAGACTAAGGTTTCCAGGGGAAGGCTCGTCCGCCCTGGGTTAGTCGGGACCTAAGGCGAGGCCGAAAGGCGTAGTCGATGGACAACTGGTTGATATTCCAGTACTAGATATGATCGTGATGGAGGGACGCAGTAGGCTAAGAGATGCCAGTTAATGGATTCTGGTCTAAGCAGTGAGGTGTGAGATGTGTCAAATGCATTTCTCTTTAACATTGAGCTGTGATGGGGAAGCAACTACGGTTGCGAACTCTCTGATGTCACACTGCCAAGAAAAGCTTCTAGCGTAAAGTCATATCTACCCGTACCGCAAACCGACACAGGTAGTCGAGGCGAGTAGCCTCAGGTGATCGAGAGAACTCTCGTTAAGGAACTCGGCAAAATAGCCCCGTAACTTCGGGAGAAGGGGTGCTGGTGTAAAAGCCAGCCGCAGTGAATAGGCCCAAGCAACTGTTTATCAAAAACACAGCTCTCTGCTAAACCGCAAGGTGATGTATAGGGGGTGACGCCTGCCCGGTGCTGGAAGGTTAAGAGGAGTGCTTAGACGTAAGTCGAAGGTATGAATTGAAGCCCCAGTAAACGGCGGCCGTAACTATAACGGTCCTAAGGTAGCGAAATTCCTTGTCGGGTAAGTTCCGACCCGCACGAAAGGCGTAATGATTTGGGCACTGTCTCAACGAGAGACTCGGTGAAATTTTAGTACCTGTGAAGATGCAGGTTACCCGCGACAGGACGGAAAGACCCCATGGAGCTTTACTGTAGTTTGATATTGAGTACCTGTAAGTCATGTACAGGATAGGTAGGAGCCATTGAAATAGGGACGCTAGTTTCTATTGAGGCGTTGTTGGGATACTACCCTTGACTTATGGTTACTCTAACCCGCTGGCATAATCGGCCAGGGAGACAGTGTCTGACGGACAGTTTGACTGGGGCGGTCGCCTCCTAAAGAGTAACGGAGGCGCTCAAAGGTTGGCTCAGATTGGTTGGAAATCAATCGTAGAGTGTAAAGGTAAAAGCCAGCTTGACTGCGAGAGCTACAACTCGAGCAGGTAGGAAACTAGGACTTAGTGATCCGGTGGTACCGCATGGAAGGGCCATCGCTCAACGGATAAAAGCTACCCTGGGGATAACAGGCTTATCTCCCCCAAGAGTTCACATCGACGGGGAGGTTTGGCACCTCGATGTCGGCTCGTCGCATCCTGGGGCTGTAGTCGGTCCCAAGGGTTGGGCTGTTCGCCCATTAAAGCGGCACGCGAGCTGGGTTCAGAACGTCGTGAGACAGTTCGGTCCCTATCCGTCGCGGGCGTAGGTAATTTGAGAGGATCTGTCCTTAGTACGAGAGGACCGGGATGGACTTACCGCTGGTGTACCAGTTGTTCCGCCAGGAGCACGGCTGGATAGCTATGTAGGGAAGGGATAAGCGCTGAAAGCATCTAAGTGCGAAGCCCACCTCAAGATGAGATTACCCATTCGTAAGAATTAAGAGCCCAGAGAGATGATCTGGTAGATAGGCTGGAAGTGGAAGAGTTGCGAGACTTGGAGCGGACCAGTACTAATCGCTCGAGGACTTTACCAAAAGAGTCAAATATAATATGCTTATGGTTTAAAAGTTAGAAGAATTGTTATTTAGTTTTGAATGTTCAAGGTAACATTTAATGATTTGGTCATCATTGCGATGGAGATACACTCTGTTCCCATGTCGAACACAGAAGTTAAGTCCATCTACGGCGGAAGTACTTGGGGGTTGCCCCCTGGGAGATAGGCGAGTGGCCAAGTGAACTGGAGGAGCTATGGCTCCTCTTTTTTTATCTCGCTAACGAGATTCAAGAGATAGGATGTATGAATAAATAAAAAAGACCTCTCGGGCCTTTTTTATTTATTCTGGAAATGTATAATCACGTAATGCACTACTAATATCATCATATGAAAAGCCTTTTCTAGTCAAAGCCTGTGTTACTTTTTGCTTTCGCTCGTACCCCTCATAGTTTTTACTGTAGCGTTTGGCAACTTTTTCTAGTGCTGTGTAGAGAAGTTGGGTCTCATTTTCTTCATCTGTTTCTAATTCAAGTGATTCTAAAGCAATTGAAGAGATAGAATACGTAAAACCTTTATTCATTAGGTTTTGAATAATTTTATCTTTCAGCTGTTTTAGGGTCAATCTTTGCCCATAAGTTCTGTTTGTTTTTTCGGCAAGTTTATAGGCAACATCTATTTGTTTTTCCTCATCATAAATGTTAGAAAGCGCTTGGTCAATGATCAGGGGATCAATACCCTTTGTTATTAATTTCTGTTTAATTTGATAGGGGCCAGCGCTTCCCATTGAAATTTTTCCTTCAATAAAATTTTCAGCGTAGGCTTTATCATTAATTAGATTGTTTTTTGTAAGAACATTTATGACCTCGTCAATTTGGTCAGTATTGTCAATTTCGTGTTCACTAAGATATTTTCTTACTTCCGAACTTGTCCTCATTTTAAAGGAAATGTAGTAGAGTGCTAGTGATTTTCCTTGAGCAAATTGGTCATAAGATTGAATCTCTTCTAAATCAGCATCATCGAGCTCTTTATCGACATTTAGAAAAAAGTGAACAATTGTATCCTCAGAAAGATATATTTTATCTTCATCATCAAATCCAGATAAATCCACACGGTAAAGTCGTTTTAATTTTTTTATTGCTGTGATTTTTCCCATACCTATATTATATACGAAAACAATTAAAAATTGTTACGGATAAATCGCGTAATAAAATTACTACGCGAAACGGAAATGTAGCTTATTTACATGTTTGTAAAAGATGCTTATTTCTTTAAAGTTACAAACATCATCCGTTTATAGAGCGGTTTCATCTACTTATTTTCAATTTGGAATGTGTAACTTCAAAAAAGTGTAATAAAAAAAGTACAAAATATCCCCCTTTTCTCTCTTTTTGTAGTAAAATTATAACAAACAATCTACAAATATGACGGAGATGAAGAAATGAATAAAAAATCGAGTGCTCTTTTAACTATGGGAACTTTAACGCTTCTGGCAGGCGGCGGGGTTGTTTTAACAAACCTCCCCGACTCTTTTAAAATACAACGGGTTTATGCCGCTACTTCCAGAGATATAACAGTCTATCCAAAAGATTTTCTAACTTATTTCCAGAGAAATGGTTCAGCTGCTGGGTTTGATTATGATTTAGCTACCTATACTCAAACTTTGACACCTAATAAGGCAAGTCAAGCAGGAAATGTAACTTTGAAGACTAAAGTTGATATGTCACAAAACTTTACTTTCACTGGGAAAATTAATTTAGGAGATAAAGCACAGAATGCTGGGGGAGCAGATGGTGTAGGCTTTCTTTTTCACCCTGGTGATACAAATGTTGTAGGAGCACCCGGTGGAGCTGCAGGTATTGGCGGTGTGAATGGAGCTTTTGGTTTTAAGCTTGATACTTACTATAATGGTGTTGGGGAGAACAGTTTCACACCTGACCCATCAAATTTTAAGGGTAAACCATTTGGAGCCTTTGTTGATGGTTTGAATGGACAAGCTAAAACAATAGCTTCTAGTGCCCAGAGCATTTCTGAACCATCAAATAATAATTTTGTCGATTTTACGATGAGCTATAATGGTGCGACAAAGGTAATGTCAGTTACTTATGGTGGTCAAACTTGGACGCAAGATGTTTCTTCTTTTGTTGGAACAAATCAGGCGATGTCTTTCTCAATTGCAGCTTCAACAGGTGCATTTATGAATTTGCAACAATTGCGCAATGTTAATTTTACTTATACGGTAGCTCAAGGTACTGTTATTGCTAATTATGTGGATGAACAAGGAAATACGATTGCTCAGCAAGAAACAACAAGTGGAGATATTGATACTCCATATGTGACAAGTCAAAAGACTATTCCAGGCTATACCTTTAAGGCTTCAAATGGGGCAGCGACTTCGGGGAATTATGCTGCCAATGACCAAACTGTAAACTATGTTTATACTCGAAATCAAGGAAGCATCGATGTTACTTATATTGACCAAACAACGGGACAGACTTTAAGTAAAAAAGATTTATCTGGTGGAACAGGTGATTCTTCTAATTACACCACAACTGACACCATTAAATCTTATACAGATGCAGGTTATGAATTGGTTTCGGATAATTATCCAAGTGGTGGGACAGTCTTTACGGATACAGCTCAACACTATGTTGTTAATTTGAAGCAAAAATTAGTTGTAAGTTCTGAGCAAAAACAAGTCAATGAAACTATTCAATATGTTTATGAAGATGGAAGCAAGGCAGCAGATGATTATAATGCTCCTCCATTGAATTTTACAAGAAGTGTGACAACCAATCAAGTAACTGGTGAAAAGACTTATGGGGATTGGCAAGCACAAAATGGGGATAGTTTCGGAGAAGTAGTTTCGCCAACAATTAAAGGAGAAACAGCTGACCAATTAAAAATTGATGCAATAAGCGGAATCACAGCCAATTCAGCAGATATTCAGAAAAAGGTCGTTTATAAACGTAACCAAGGAACCATTGATGTTACTTACATTGATGAAACAACTGGTCAAGTTTTGACTAAAAAAGATTTATCTGGTGGAACGGATGATCCGTCAAATTATACAACTGCTGATGATATCAAGTCATATACAGCTAAAGGCTATGAATTAGTTTCTGATGATTACCCAAGTGGGGGGACAGTCTTTACGGATGAGCCACAACACTATGTAGTAAAATTAAAACACGGCTTAACAGAATCAACTGATAAAAAAGCTGTCAATCAAGTGATTCATTATGTTTATGAAGGCGGAGGTGAAGCAGCTACTGACCACAATGCTACGGTTGACTTTAGCCGGACAATTACTACTGACAGAGTAACGAATGATAAGACATACGGTGATTGGACTGCTGATAACGGTGATAGTTTTGCGTCAGTAACTTCTCCAGTAATTGATGGCTATACAGCTGATCAACTTAAAGTTTCTGAAATGACAGGGATTACGGTAGATACAGAAGATATTTCTGTGACAGTAACTTACACTCGAAATCAAGGAACCATTGATGTTACTTATATTGATGAAACGACTGGAAAAATTTTGACTACTAAAGATTTGTCTGGTGGAACTGGAGATGATTCAGGTTATACAACGGCTGACACGATTAAATCTTATTACAGATAAAGGCTACGAATTAGTTTCAAATGATTATCCAGAAGATGGAACTAAATTTGCTGATGACCCTCAACATTATATTGTGAGACTAAAACATGGCACAGTAGTTGAGGCGGAAAATAAATCAGTTAATGAAGTCATTCATTATGTTTATGATAATGGGGATAAGGCTGCTGACAACTATAAGGCAACAATTGTCTTTAGTCGGACAATCACTACTGACAAAGTGACGGGTGAGAAAACTTATAGTGACTGGACAGCTGATAATGGTGGAAGATTTGCTGCAGTTCTTTCGCCAATCATTAAAGATTACATCGCAAGTCAACTTAAGATTGATGAAATGACAGGAATTACGGTAGATACAGCGGACATTGAAAGAATTGTCGTTTATCATAAGGTGCCTGCAGGAATTATCGTTCCTCCAGTTCACCCAGATAAACCAAGTCAACCATCTAATAATCAATCAAAAACACCTACGGCTAAGGCTGTAAAAGATAGTAAGCCAACAGATGTTCTTCCAAGTACTGGTGATAGTCAAAAATCACAAATTGTTTTGACTCTGCTAGGAATTATGGCAGTGATTATTTCGCCACTTGCTCTTTTACTTAGACGTAGAAAACAATAATTAAAGAAAAAATAAAAGGTCTGACAGTGTCAGGCTTTTTATTTGGAGAGTAATATTCATAGATGAAAAAATAAGTTCAAATCTTTTAGGATTCAAGTAGAAAAAGACTACAAAAAGAAATTGTGAAATGTTATAATAGTGTATCACACAATCCTTTATTAGTGATTTTTTTATAATGGATTGAAAATGGTCATTTAATTGACAAACTAGAGGGAAAATAATTAACAAATGATAAATTTAAAAATAGGACAGAAACTTCAACTCGAAATTAATCGAGCGAATGGGAATAAATGGGGAAGGAATTGGCGTCATTTCAGGACGACTTGTTTTTATTCCTTATGCACTTCCAGGTGAAGAAGTTTTAGTTGAAATTACTGAAAATGCTAGAAATTTTAGTCGTGCAAAATTGGTTAAGATTATTGAAAAATCACCAAACCGTGTGAAACCACAGGATAGAGCTTATCATGAAATGAGTCAATCTCACATCATGCATCTTTCTTATCCAATGCAATTGGAATTTAAGCGTGATGTTATGCGTCAGGCCTTAGAAAAATATAAACCAGCAGGTTGGCGTAATTATGAATTGCGTGCAACTTTGGGAATGGAAAATACACTTGGTTATCGTAACAAATTGCAGTTCCAAGTGCGTCGTTTGAATGACGGAACAGTGATTGCGGGACTTTATCAAGAAGGAACACATCATTTGGTTAACCTAGATAACTGTTTGGTTCAAGATCCCAAAACCCAAGAAATTATCAATCACATTTGCCGTTTGATTGAAAAATTTGATTTACCTGTATATGATGAACGTAAAATCGGCGGAATTCGTACGGTCATGGTTCGTCGCTCACAAAAAACAGGTGAAGTACAAATCATTTTTGTGACTTCAACACCAATTATTTTGGACGGACAAGTTTGGCCTGAATTACGTGAAGAACCTTCAAAACGTCAAAAAAATTCTTTTGTTAAATTTGATAAAATGTTGTCAGCACTGACAGAAGAATTTGAAGAAATTGTGACGGTTGCGGTCAATTTCCACCCAAGAAAAACCAGTGAAATCTATGGCGAACGCACACAAATTTTATTCAATGAAAAAGAAACAATTACCGAAGGCGTTTTGGATTATGAATTTGAATTAAGTCCTCGTGCTTTCTACCAATTGAACTCTGAGCAAGCCAATGTACTTTATGGTGAAGCAGTTAAGGCTTTGAATCCTAAAAAAGATGACCGTGTCATTGATGCATATTGTGGTGTAGGTACGATTGGTTTTGCGGTGGCTAAAAAAGTAAAATCGGTTCATGGAATGGATATTACACCAGAATCAATTTTTGATGCGCGTGAAAATGCCAAACGTTTGGGGCTTAAAAATTGCCACTATGAAATTGGTAAAGCGGAGCGAATTATTCCAAATTGGAACAAATCTGGTCATAGAGCAACTGCAATGATTGTTGACCCACCACGTACGGGGCTTGATGATGCATTGCTTGAAACAATTACTAAATTCCCACCGGAAAAAATGGTTTATGTCAGCTGTAACGTTTCAACTTTGGCAAAAGATTTAGTCGTTTTGGCCAATTATTATAAAGTAGAATACATCCAATCAGTGGACATGTTCCCACATACAGCAAGAACTGAAGCAGTTGTTAAATTGACAAAACGTGATGAACCTTTGAAAATTGTTAAATTTGAACATTTGGAAGAAGAACGTAAAGCTGAAGCTTTTGCTAAAGGTAAAAAACGTGGACGCCGTCCGCAAAAATATGGTAAATATTGAGAAATTTTGCTGACAGAATTATTAGTTGCTAGCAGCTAAAGTTTAAGTGAAAATTTACTGACAGAATGGATATTTTAGTTGTTCATTCTTTTAATTATCGATTTACCTGCCCGTTGTTCAATCGCTGACGATGGATAGAACGCTCAGCTTTGCTGTTCATTCTTTTATCCACAACTAAAATGCTCAATTCACTCGCTGACGATGGATAGAACGCTCAGCTTTGCTGTTCATTCTTTTATCCACAACTAAAATGCTCAATTCACTCGCTGACGAATGATAGAATGACCAGCTCCGCTGTTCATTCTTTATCCACAGATAAAATACTCCTTATTCAGTCGTATTTTACTGACAAGATTTTCGTCAGTAAATTTTATAGTTAAAATTAGAAAAGTAAGAAAAAATTATGAAAAAATTTATTGTTGAACCTGAATTTTGGGAACTTTTTCCTGAGACAAAAATCGGTAATTGTTTTAGCTAAAAATATTGATAATAGTATGGAATCAAGTGCTGAAATCAAAAAAAATCTTGATGAGGCGAATGAAAATGCAGAGCAATTTTTAGAAGCGGCTGTTTTTAGTGAAAATCCTGTAGTCTCTGTTTGGCGCAAGGCTTATCAAAAATTTAAAACAAAAAAAGGGGCTAGAAGTTCGATTGAAAATCTGCTTAAACGAGTAGATAAAGGTAAAGCTGTGGGTTCGATTAATCCTTTGGTTGATATTTACAATAGTATTAGCTTGAACTATGGGCTACCTGCTGGTGGTGAGGATATTGATACTTTTGCAGGAAATCTACGTTTGACAAAAGCTGTTGGTGGCGAACATTTCTTGGCTTTGGGTGATGATGAAGCTGATAATGCTTTGCCTGGTGAAATCTGCTATCTTGATGATGAAGGGGCAGTTTGTCGCTCATGGAATTGGCGTGATGGTCAAAGAACGATGCTGACAGAACAAACCAAAAATGCTTTTTTGATTATTGAATCTGTTGACCCTAAACGCGGTGAAGTTCTAGATGCTGCAACTCAAAAATTAGCTGAATTGAGTGAAAAATATTTAGGGGGAACGGCACAGGTACTCCTAGTCACTAAAGAAAATCCAGAAATTTCTTTAGACTAGCGTTTTGTGACATCTAAAAAAATTAGATTTACTGACAAATAAGAGATTTGATAGGAAAGTTGATGATACTGTCAATAAAAAGAGCCGTCAGTAAATCTGACGGTTCTGTCATTAATTATTTTTATGATAAAATGGGAAAAATCCGAGGTTTTATATGATTTATATGAGAAAAGCAGGTCCGAAAGATTTGCTGTCAATTATGAAAATTATTGAAGAAGCAAGAACTTTTTTGGCTGATTCCGGGAGTGACCAATGGCAAAATGCTTATCCAGCAGTTTTTGATATTGAAGAGGATTTTGCGAATGAACAGGCCTTATGTCTTGTTAGTTGATGATAAAATAGCCGGTTATTGTGCAATTATTACAGGTGAAGAACCAGCTTATACTCAAATTACTGACGGCGCTTGGTCAAATCAAAATTTTGATTATGTGACCATTCATCGAATTGCTTTGTCTAACGAATTTCGTGGACAATCTTTGACAAGATATCTATTTTCAAATATTTTTACCTTGATGTTATCTAAAGGATACTCTGATTTTCGCCTAGATACCCACCCGGTCAATAAATTAATGCAACATGTCTTTGAACGTGAAGGCTTTGTAAAACGAGGACTTGTTCAATTTGAAGGTGACCGTTTTGCTTATCAATTGGAGCTTAATAAATAGATGAATAAAAAAGAACTCATTGATTTTTGCTTGTCTCTTGGGCCGACTTTTGCAGATACTCCCTTTGCCAAAATGGAGAAGGGTCAGCCAACGGTAGTGATGCGACATTTAAAGAATAAAAAATCATTTGCTTATATTTCTGAGCGAGAAGGCCGAGTCAATATCGCAATCAAGCAGAAGCCAGAAATCGCAATCGAATTGCGAGATTTCTTTGTGGATATTAATCCAGCATTTCACATGAATAAAGCGCATTGGAACGATGTTTTACTTGGTGGAGATGTTGCTGATGAGCAAGTTTGCAAAATGGTTGAGCAAAGCTATGATTTAATCAAACCCAAAAGATAATGATGAGCCAACAGCTCTGAATTTTAATAGGAGAAAAAATGACTTACGAACAAAATTTTTTAAAAGATTTTCAAGAATGGGTGGACCAACAAGTTCAAATTTCTGAACTTGCCATGAAAGCAGCTGAAAAAATTGCCACAGAAGACGGTAAAAAAGAATGCGAAAGAAGCAGCTATTCGCTATGAAAGTCGTTTAGACGCTTACCAATTTTTGCAAGGAAAATTTGAAAACTACAAAAATGGTAAAGATTTCCATGACGTTCCAGATTTTGGAACAAAAACATTTTAATGAGTGACTTCTATTTTTAGAGAAGTGACTTCTAACCATTAGATAAAAGGAGATTCAAATGAATTTTAAGAAGATGGTTGGTAATCAAGTGCGAGTAAGAGCTCTCGCTTAGATTACCGCAAAGTCTTATTTCTTTGCGGATAAGAACAAATTGAGTTCACCCTCCTTGAAGTGGATGAAAATGGACAAAAAGGAACTTGTGCCTTGCACAGAACCGCATTTTCTCAATTTTCATAACTTCAAAGCAGTCGGGTTCACATCTTAAGGAATAAGAAAATGTTAAAACCATATGAATATAATCGAATTAAATACCTGACCTTTGACCTCGTCAATGTCTATCACTCTGTCAATGATAAATCGACAGTTGAGGCAGTTTATGCCCAAGTCGCCACAGAAATTTTGCAAATCGCTGAAAATGCTGACAGCCTTGTCAGTGAAAATAATCTGTCAGTAAAAGTTGCTATCCAAGAATATTTATCAGCCATTGATAATCCTAAATTATCAAGAGAACAAGCTGAAAAATTACTGACAGAACTTAAAACTTTAGTCGAAGCTTTTCATTTACCGAGTGAGTCTCAAATGAAAAAAGCTTTCAAAAAAGTTAAAAAGTTAAAAATTCCAGCGACAAGTCAATGGGACTTACATGATGTCACTTACTTTGCTTGGAATGAAGTTTCAAGCGGCCGAAAATATCTTTTGACCGCTGACGGGCGTGGTTTCTATGGCAGTATCTCTGGCAGCATGAAAAATATCTGTGCCATTTGCCAAAAAACAAGTATTGTCACTCAATTTCTAGCGACAACAAAAAGAGGCGCTGACGGGACCTATACTAAAAATGGCACCTATATTTGCTTAGATTCTGAACAATGTAATCAGCAAATTCAAGCCAAAGAAGGCTTGGAGCATTTTTTAGAAATCATTAAAGAAAAATAAAAATTTAGAAGTATCTTGTAAAAAAACAAGAATTCTGCTAAAATAAAAACAAGTTGACGAGGAGTAATAGAGCAAGACTTATAGAGAGAACACGGTTGGTGAAAGTGTTCAGTCAAACTTTATGAAGGTTGCGTCATTTCAAGAAAATTATGGCATAAAATGAGTGTCGTCAATTGACGAAAATCAGGTGGTACCGTGCGGAAGCACCCTGGAGAATAAATCAGGGTGCTTTTTTTGTACCCAAAGGAGAAAAACATGACAAACGAACTAACCCCAAAATTCAACCCGACAGAGGTTGAAGCAGGACGCTACGAAAAATGGCTTGAAGCTGATGTTTTCAAACCTTCTGGAAATCCTGATGCAGAGCCTTATAGCATCGTTATTCCACCACCAAATGTGACCGGAAAACTCCACTTGGGTCATGCTTGGGATACAACTTTGCAAGACATCATCATCCGTCAAAAACGGATGCAAGGTTTTGATACGCTTTGGTTGCCAGGAATGGACCATGCGGGGATTGCCACTCAAGCAAAAGTTGCTGCCCGCCTTGCTGAAGATGGTATTTTACCACAAGACCTTGGACGTGAAAAATTCCTTGATAAAGTTTGGGAGTGGAAAGATGAATATGCCACAACAATCAAGGAACAATGGGGTAAAATGGGAATCTCAGTGGATTATTCTCGTGAACGTTTTACTCTTGATGAAGGGCTTTCACAAGCGGTTCGTAAAGTTTTTGTTCAACTTTACAATAAAGGTTGGATTTACCGTGGTGAAAAACTCATCAACTGGGATCCAAAAGCGATGACTGCTTTGTCAGACATTGAAGTCATTCACAAAGAAATTGATGGGGCTTTTTACCACATCACTTACCAAATTGAAGGAAGTGATGAGTTTGTTGAAATCGCCACAACACGTCCAGAAACTTTCCTTGGTGATACAGCTGTTATCGTCAATGAAAAAGATGAACGCTATAAACATTTAGTGGGCAAAAATGTTATCCTCCCAATCATTAATCGTGTCATTCCGATTTTGACAGACGACCATGCTGATATGGAAAAAGGAACTGGGGTTGTAAAAATTACACCTGCTCATGACCCTAATGACTTTGAAGTTGCGATGCGTCATAATTTGCCAATGATTAACATGATGAACAATGACGGAACCATCAATGAAAATGGTGGAAAATATGAAGGTCTTGACCGTTTTGAAGCCCGCAAACAAATTGTTGCTGACCTCAAGGAATTGGGGCAGTTGGTTGATATAAAACCAGTCCGCCATGAAGTTGGGCACTCAGAGCGAACAGGAGTGGTTGTTGAACCACGTTTATCAACACAATGGTTTGTCAAAATGGACGAATTAGCTAAGAATGCAATTGCTAATCAAACAACAGAAGATGCAGTAGAATTTTATCCGCCACGTTTCAATGATACTTTCATGCAATGGATGGAAAATGTTCATGATTGGGTTATTTCACGCCAACTTTTGGTGGGGACATCAAATTCCAGCTTGGTATAATGAAGCGGGTGAAATGTATGTTGGTGAAGAAGCACCTGAGGGAGAAGGTTGGACACAAGATGAAGATGTGCTCGATACTTGGTTTAGTTCAGCTTTGTGGCCATTTTCAACAATGGGTTGGCCAGATGAAAACTCAGCAGACTTCAAACGTTATTTCCCAACAAGTACCCTTGTAACAGGTTATGATATTATCTTCTTCTGGGTTTCACGCATGATTTTCCAATCTTTAGAATTCACTGGTAAATCACCATTTCACAATGTTTTGATTCATGGTTTGATTCGTGACGAAGAAGGACGTAAAATGTCTAAATCGCTTGGTAACGGAATTGATCCAATGGATGTGATTGAAAAGTATGGAGCTGATGCACTCCGTTGGTTCCTATCAAATGGTTCTGCACCAGGACAAGATGTGCGTTTTTCTTATGATAAAATGGATGCTGCTTGGAATTTCATCAATAAAATTTGGAATGTTTCACGTTATATTTTGATGAATGCAGAAGATGTCAGCGCTGATGCTGTTTCTTCGGCTTTGACAAAAGTTGCAAATAAAACTGCTGGTAATGTCACTGACCGTTGGATTTTGACACGATTGAATGATACTGCCCGGCGCGTGACTGAACAAATGGATAAATTTGAATTTGGTGTCGCTGGTCATATTCTTTACAATTTCATTTGGGATGAGTTTGCAAACTGGTATTTGGAATTAACAAAAGAAGTTATGTTTGGTGAGGATGAAGCTGAAAAAGACATTACACGTGCAGTATTGCTCCATGTTTTAGATCAAGTTTTACGTCTATTACACCCAATTATGCCTTTCTTCACTGAAGAAATCTTTGAAAAATTACCAAATACTTCTGGTTCAATTGTTGTTGCCGAATATCCAAAAGTACGTCCAGAATTTAATGATGACAAGGCAAGCGAAGGTGTGGCGATGTTAATTGAATTAATTACAGCCGTTCGTAATATTCGTGCTGAAGTTAATACTCCATTGTCTAAAGCTGTCCCAATGTTGATTAAATCTGAACATGCAGATTTCTTTAATGCTGTTTCTCCTTATATCAGCCGTTTCACTAATCCTTCAGAATTAACAATTGCTAAAGACTTGGCGGTTCCAGAACAAGCGATGTCAGCGGTCATTACTGGAGCAGAATTATACTTACCATTGGCTGGTTTGATTAACATCGAAGAAGAAATTGCTCGACTTGAAAAAGAACTTGCTAAATGGCAAAAAGAGTTAGATTTAGTGAATAAAAAATTGGGTAATGAACGTTTTGTTGCGAATGCTAAAGCAGAAGTTGTTCAAAAAGAAAAAGATAAATTAGCCGATTATCAAGAAAAATTTGATACTGTGAAAGCTCGTATCGCAGAATTGAAAGAAAACTAATCATAAATAAAAGCCAGTAGCTTTTGAGCTACTGGCTTTTTCTACAAAAATATTAATAAGAGTCCAGCGAAGACAAGAAAGTAAATAAGAAAAATAGTCATTCTTTTACTTGTCTTTGTATGAGGATTGACACTCATACCTAAACCAAATTTTCGAGGAATCCAGAAATCAGTTTCTTTGCTGACCGTTTGTTCACCATATTTCTGAAAAAAGAAGAGTAGTAATGCAATGCTAAAGCATTCTAAGACAGCAGAAATTCTGACGAAATTTACAGATAGGATTGAGCAAATAATTGTACTGACAGACATTAAAAACACTAAGAAGATACTAAGGATAAGACCAAATTTATAAATAATTAAACAAAAATTACTGACAGAATTTCCTGTCAGTAATTTTTATCTTTAAGCTTTGCTGATTTCTTTTTTATAAAGATTTCCCCAAGCTGCCATCGTATCATGGATTGGTTTGAGGGTTCTTCCGAGTTCTGTCAGTGAATATTCAACACGAGGGGGCACTTCTGCATAGACTTCACGATGAACTAGCCCGCTTTCTTCGAGGGCACGTAAATGTTGGGTCAAAACTTTTTGTGAAATATGTCCAACTGAACGTTGAAGTTCGCCAAAGCGCATGGTTCGCTCTAATAAATCACGGACAATGAGCATTTTCCAACGGTCGCCCATCAAAACAAGTGCTGTTTCAACAGGACAATCTGGAAGTTCAGAAATTTTTTTCATTTTTTTATTACCTCAAATCGTTGATATTATACAATAGTATCTAAAAGGGGTGTATCTAACTTTCAAGTGCTTACTTTACATAGTGATAGTACAATGATATTATACACTTAGGTAGTCAAAAAAGCAAGCTACTTTAAAATATAAAAAATAATAAATAAATGGAGGATTTAACATGAAATATTTAGTAACAGGTGCGACAGGTGGATATGGTACTTATGCACTCGGATTTTTGAAAGAATTGGTTCCAATTTCTGATATTGCGGTTTTGGCTCGCACAGAAGAAAAAGCAGCCCCACTCAAAGCGGCAGGTTTCGATGTACGTTTGGCAGATTATTCAGATTTAACTGCTTTAGAACAAGCATTTATAGGAATTGACCGTTTGCTTTTTGTTTCAGGAGCGCCGGGAAATCGTCAAGCTGAGCATCAAAATGTTGTTGATGCAGCCAAAAGTGCTGGAATTTCTTATATTGCTTATACAAGTTTTCCTCAAGCAGAAAGGGCAACAAGTGATTTAGCTGCTGACCACATCTATACTGAAAAGGCGATTAAAAAATCAGGAATTGCTCACACATTTTTACGTAATAATTGGTACTTTGAAAATGAAATGCCAATTATTGCTGCTGCACTTTCAACTGGAAAATTTGTTTACAATGCACCAACAGGTAAAGTGGGCTGGGCTTTGAAACGCGAATATGCAGAAGTTGGAGCAAAAGCACTTGCTGGAGCAGATTTTCCAGAAGTTTTGGAGCTTTCAGGAAAAAGATTGACTTACGCCGAACTTGCTCAAGCACTAAAAGCAGTTTCTGATAAGGAATTTGAAGTAGTCGCTGCTGATGACAAAACTTTTGTCAGTCATTTAGTTGAAACTGGACTTCCAGATTTTGTAGCGGAACTTTTCCTCGGCTTCCAAAAAGATATTGAAGCAAAAGATTTAGATGTGGAATCTAAAGATTTTGAAAAAGCCTTGGGACATTCACTGACAGATACAAAAGAAGCTTTGAAAGAACTTTTGGCATAATAAAAAAATTACTGACAGACCTGTCAGTAATTTTTATTTGAGTCTATAAGATAATTTCTCAACAAATTCATAAGCAGCTGGACAGTAAAGTGTATTTTTTATCGTTAAATTATTGATTTGATAAATCTTTTTACGGTCAGTATGGGGAAATTCGCGACAAGCTTTAGGACGAACTTCGTAAATGCTACAGAGATTGTCAGAACCAAGAAACGGACAAGGCATGGTTTGAAAAACTTTGTCACCATCTTCGTCAGTTCGGAGATATGCGGCTTCAAAGTCACTCACTTTCATTTTTAAATGCTTGGCGACGCGTTCAATATCGGCCTCTGTCCAAAGAGGGCCTAAGGTTTTGCAACAATTAGCACATTTGGTGCAATCAATTTCTAAAAAAACCTCTTCATGAACTTCTTTAACGATTTTATCTAATTGCTTTGGTGGTTTTTTGGCAAGTCCAGCTAAAAATTTCTTATGTGTCTTTTGTTTTTGTTGGGCTAGATTTTTATAACGGTCAAGGTCAATTTCAAATGTATATTTCATCATTAATATTTTAGCAAAAATTTACATGAAAGACTGATTTGTCAGTCGTCAAAGAGATTTGACACCCTTAAAAGTGTTAGGAGTTAGCTTATCAGTAAATCTTTTGATAACAATAAATATTCATTGAAATCTTAAACTAAATTTTTATAAAAAAAGCTGTCCCAAAGCTGGAAAAGTTTCACAGATAGAAAGCTAAACAAATAAGCGCTTACATAACCTTTAGTATTGTTAAAAAGCCGAAAAAGTGATAAAATGAACTAGAAAATTCGAAGATAAAACAATGCAAAAGTTGTCGTTCTTCAATAGCTAAATTCTCGTAAAAAGCGAGAAATTGAAAGGAATTAAAATGGCTCATATTAAATTTGACTATTCAAAACTCACTCCATTTGTAGCTGAAAATGAATTAGACGAAATCCAATGGCAAATCGACGGGGCAGCTAAATTGCTCCACGAAGGAAAAGGTGCTGGGAGCGATTATATCGGATGGCTTGACCTTCCTGAAGATTACGACAAAGAAGAATTTGCTCGTATTCAAAAAGCAGCTAAAAAAATTCAATCTGATTCAGAAGTTCTTATTGTTATCGGTATCGGTGGTTCATACCTCGGTGCACGTGCAGCAATTGACTTTTTGAGCAACAGCTTTGTTAACTTGCAAACTGCCGAAGAACGTAAAGCACCACGTATTCTTTATGCTGGTAACTCAATTTCTTCATCATACTTGGCTGACCTTGTAGATTACGTTGCTGACAAAGATTTCTCTGTAAATGTAATCTCTAAATCAGGTACAACAACAGAACCAGCGATTGCTTTCCGTGTCTTCGAAGAAATGTTAGTTAAAAAATACGGTCGTGAAGAAGCAAACAAACGTATTTACGCAACAACTGATAAAGAAAAAGGTGCTGTAAAAGTTAATGCTGACGCAAACAACTGGGAAACTTTTGTTGTTCCAGATTCAGTTGGTGGACGCTTCTCAGTATTGACAGCTGTTGGACTTTTGCCAATTGCAGCTTCAGGTGCTGATATCACAGCTTTGATGGAAGGTGCTAACGCTGCGCGTAAAGAATACACTTCTACAAATGTTCATGAAAATGATGCTTACGCCTATGCTGCACTTCGCAATATCCTTTACCGTAAAGGTAAATTCTCAGAAATCTTGATCAATTACGAACCAAGCCTTCAATATTTCTCAGAATGGTGGAAACAATTGGCTGGTGAATCAGAAGGGAAAGACCAAAAAGGAATTTACCCAACTTCAGCTAACTTCTCAACAGACCTTCACTCATTAGGACAATGGATTCAAGAAGGAACACGTACTGTTTTTGAAACAGCAATCCGTATTGAAAAACCACGTAAAAACATCAACATTCCAGAACTTGACGCTGACCTTGATGGACTTGGATACTTGCAAGGTAAAGATGTTGACTTCGTTAACAAAAAAGCAGCTGACGGCGTGCTTCTTGCTCACACTGACGGAAATGTTCCAAACATGATCGTGACATTGCCTGAACAAGACGAATTCACACTTGGATATGCAATTTACTTCTTTGAACTTGCTATCGGTGTTTCTGGTTACTTGAACGGAATTAACCCATTCAACCAACCAGGTGTTGAAGCTTACAAGAAAAATATGTTCGCTCTTCTTGGTAAACCAGGATTTGAAGAACTCAGCAAAGAATTGAATGACCGCCTTTAATCTTTGATTAAAAGTGTCATAAAAATCACTGACAAGATTTCTGTCAGTGATTTTTTGTATATTTTCATAAGTTATGTTTTCAATCTCTGTATTTTATTAACAACTTTTAAAAATCCACCTAGTTTTTGTTTATTATTTGTGCTACAATTATAGATAAATTAAAAAAATCGGAAAATTTAAGGAATAATATGAAAGAGTTTTGGAATTTAGACAAAAATTTGCAACTCCGTTTAGGAATTGTTTTTTTAGGTGCCTTTTCATATGGCACCGTTTTTTCTTCAATGACCATTTATTATAATCAACATTTGGGAAGTGCAATTACAGGGATTTTGCTTGCCTTATCTGCAGTAGCCACTTTTGTCGCAGGGATTCTTGCAGGCTTTTTTGCTGACCGAAATGGTCGAAAGCCAGTGATGGTTTTTGGGACAGTGATTCAACTTTTGGGAGCTCTTTTAGCCATTGCCTCAAACTTACCAGGTCACGTGAATCCTTGGTCAACTTTTATTGCTTTTTTGCTGATTAGTTTTGGTTATAATCTTGTGATTACTGCAGGAAATGCCATGATTATTGATGCATCAAATGCTGAAAATCGTAAAGTTGTTTTTATGTTGGATTATTGGGCGCAAAACTTGTCAGTTATTTTAGGAGCAGCATTAGGTGCTTGGCTTTTTAGACCAGCATTTGAAGCACTTTTAGTGATATTACTTTTAACTGTCTTAGTCTCATTTTTCTTAACCACTTTTGTAATGACTGAGACTTTTAGACCGATTGTAAAGGCCAAAGAAGAAGCAGAAAATATTTTTCAGGCCTATAAGACAGTGCTACAAGATAAAACTTACATGATTTTTATGGGTGCTAATATTGCGACCACTTTTATTATCATGCAATTTGATAATTTTTTGCCTGTTCATCTATCAAATAGTTTTAAAACAATCACTTTTTTTGGTTTTGAAATCTATGGACAACGGATGCTTACGATTTATTTGATTTTAGCTTGTGTATTAGTCGTCCTATTAATGACCACCCTAAATCGATTGACCAAGGACTGGTCACACCAAAAAGGATTTATTTGGGGAAGTTTATTTATGGCAATTGGGATGATTTTTTCATTTTTGACAACGACGTTTACGCCTATTTTCATTGCCGGTATTGTTTATACTTTAGGTGAAATTGTTTATACACCAAGTGTTCAAACTTTAGGTGCAGATTTGATGAATCCAGAAAAAATTGGTTCTTACAATGGCGTTGCCGCAATTAAGATGCCGATTGCCTCCATTCTTGCCGGTTTACTTGTTTCGATTTCACCAATGATTAAAGCAATAGGAGTTTCTTTAGTCTTAGCATTGACTGAAGTTCTAGCGATTATTTTAGTGCTTATTGCTGTAAATAGACATCAGAAAACAAAAATTAATTAAAAAATGACTTCTAAAAACAGGAATTTATCTTGAAAAGGAGTCAAGATAGATTTTTTATTGAAAAAACAGAAAGAAATAAAATGAAAGATTTTTTTGGATTACATCCTACACTTAAAATTCGTTTAATTATGAATTTTTTTGGGACGCTTTGCTTTAGTACAGTGGGTGGCTCAATGACAATTTACTACAATAAATATATGGGAGCAGGAATCACGGGATTACTTTTAGTCATTAGTTCAGTCATGGTTTTCTTGGTTGGGCTTTATGCTGGTCATTTGTCCGACGTTCAGGGACGAAGACCTGTGATGATTTTCTCAACTGCCATTACTGGTTTTGGTGGAGCTTTAGCAACATTTGCAAACTCATCTTTTTACTTCAATCCTTGGGTTACTTTTTTAGGATTTCTTATTATTAATTTTGGTTTTGGCTTTTTTAACACCGCAAGTCAAGCGATGATTGTAGATTTGACAACAAGTGAAAATCGGCGAGTCGTTTATAGTATTCAATATTGGATTATCAACTTTGCAATTATGATTGGTTCAGGACTTTCAGGCTGGTTTTTCCGAGATTATTTGGTTTGGTTACTTTTAGCTATCACAATTGAAGAAATCGTTAGTTGTTTGGTTGTAATTTTTTGGATTGATGAATCCTTCAATCCAGATACTCAGCAGCATAAGCAAGAATCAAACATTATTAAAGCCTATTTCACAGTTGCTAAAGACCGTATTTTCATGTATTATTTATTTGCTTCGGTCTTTATTGCGATGATTTTTAATCAAATTGATTATTATCTTCCAGTCCATTTGAGTGATAGTTTTAGAACAGCAAGGATTTTTGGAATTGAAGTTTATGGACAACGGATGCTGACAATTTTCCTAATGGTCAATACCTTAGTCATCGTATTATTTATGGGGAGAGTCAACAAACTAACCAAAAACTGGTCACGAAGTAGTGGAATATCCATTGGAATTATTTTGCAAGGTTTGGGCTTCATGATTGCATTTCTTGGTCGTGATTTAACTTGGGAACTGATTGCAGCATTGATAGCAACAATCGGTGAAATGATTTTGGTTCCATTTTCACAGGCTCTGCGAGCCGATTTAATGGATGGAGACCAAGTGGGAACTTATACAGGAGCTTTTTCAGTGACTCAGCCTATCGCTTCGGTCTTGTCAGGAATCCTTGTGTCTCTCTCAAGTCTTTATGGAAATATTGGAATGACCATCTTCATGTTTTTCATTATTGTATTAGGTGTGCTTGCCCTCACTACGAGCAATTCGGATGCATGAAAGTCATTCATGAGTTAAATATAGGTAAAAATAAGTTTCAAAAGTTAGAATGAAATTCTGATTTGAGAAACTTATTTTTTTGTCAGTAAAATAATAAGAAAATTTTTACTGACAGAACCTTTAGACCAAGGCTTACAGGGAGATTCGGCTCTCCATTTGAAATTTTGTGATATAATTATTTTCATGAGAGTAGTATCAGGAAATTATGGCGGAAGACCGCTGAAAACATTGGCAGGAAAAACAACAAGACCAACCACCGATAAAGTTAAAGGAGCCATTTTTAATATGATTGGCCCCTATTTTGAAGGGGGACGTGTTCTTGATTTATTTGCAGGCTCAGGCAGTTTGGCAATTGAAGCCATTTCAAGAGGAATGGATCACGCCATTCTTGTCGAAAAAGACAGAGCAGCTCAACAAGTCATTTTGGAAAATATCAAGATGACCAAAGAGCCTGAAAAATTTCAATTATTAAAAATGTCAGCAGAACGAGTCTTATCAAACTTGTCAGAGACTTTTGATTTAGTCCTCTTAGACCCACCTTATGCTAAAGAACAAATTGTTGAAAACTTAGAACTTTTGCAAGAGAAAAAACGACTGACAGAAAATGTAATTGTCGTCTGTGAAACAGACAAGGAAGTTGAACTCCCTGACCAAATTGGGAAATTAGAGCTGACCAGACAAAAAACTTACGGAATTTCTAAAATTTCAATTTATGAATTTTGACTTTTACTGACAGAAATTCTGTCAGTAAATTAAGAAAGAAAAAAGTAATGACAGAAAAAATTGGACTCTTTACAGGAACTTTTGACCCACTGACAAATGGTCATTTAGACGTTATCAAACGTGCCAGTCAACATTTTGATCAACTTTATGTTGGAATTTTTAAAAATGACCAAAAAAATCCACTTTTTCCAACTGATAAACGAGTGGAAATGCTAGAAGAAGCACTGACAAGCCTGTCAGTAACTCATAAAGTCAAAGTCATCAAACATGAACGTGATTTGACAGTGAATATTGCTAAAAAACTTGGCGTGACAGCTCTGGTTCGTTCTTTGCGTAATAGCCAAGATTTAGAATATGAAAAAAATATGTTCTATTTTAATATGGAGATGACAGGCATTGAAACCATCTTTTTCTTAGCAAAACCAGAACTTGAACCATTAAATTCAACACGGATGCGAGAATTACATGCCTTTGGTCAAGATGTCAGTGCTTGGGTTCCAGAAAATGTGAGTCGTGAATTAAGGAAATTAGATGAAAAAAAATAAAAAAATTAATCCCAAATTAAAATGGGGAATCTCGATTGGTCTAATTGTTGTTGCCCTTTTAGCTTTATTTTATCCAACGAGTTACTATGTGGAAATGCCCGGAACAACCGAGCCTTTAGGGAAAATGGTCAAAGTTGAAGGCAAAAAAGATGAACATAAAGGTGATTTTTTCCTGACGACTGTCCAAATTGCACGAGCAAATCTTGCTACAATGATTTACAGCCATTTTAATAGTTTTACAAGCATTTATAGTGAGCAAGAAATGACTGGTGGACTTAACGACGCACAGTTCAACCGTGTCAACCAGTTTTACATGGAAACGGCACAGAATACAGCGATTTATCAAGCTTTTAAATTAGCTAATAAACCTTATGAACTTAAATATGAAGGCGTTTATGTCCTTGATATTGCCAAAAATTCGACCTTTAAAAATAAGCTAGAACTTGCAGATACGATTACAGCAGTCAATGGTCAACAGTTTACATCAAGTGCCGACATGATTGCTTATGTTTCCAAACAAAAAGTCGGTGATTCAGTAACGATTGAATACACGAGAATTGACGGCACAAAGCACAAGTCAACTGGCAAATACATCAAAATTGCTAATGGAAAAACAGGAATTGGGATCAGCCTAGTTGACCATACTGAAGTCGTGACGACTCCAAAAGTTACTGTCAACGCGGGTTCAATCGGTGGTCCCTCTGCGGGGATGATGTTTACACTAGAAATTTACAGTCAGTTGACAGGAAAAGATTTGCGAAACGGTCGCGAAATTGCTGGAACTGGAACGATTGAACATGACGGAAGCATTGGCCAAATCGGCGGTGTTGATAAAAAAGTAGCCACAGCGAGCAAAGAAGGGGCAAAGGTCTTCTTAGTGCCTGACTCAGGCACCAAAAAGGAAAGTAGCAACAATTACCTTGGAGCCAAAGCCGCCGCTAAAAAACTAAAAACGAAGATGAAAATCGTTCCCGTCAAAACTATTCAGGATGCTTTAGATTATTTAGAAAAATAAAAACTACTGACAGCTTTTCTGTCAGTAGTTTTTTCATCGGATATTTTTGGAATATATGACAAAAGATAAATAAAATAAATTTTTTTATAAAAAGTTTAGAATTGGGGTTTTGAAAGTAAAAACTGGAGATAGAGTAATAAAAATAAAGAAGAAAAAAAGAGAGCCAATATAGTAACAACGTGGGTTTTCTCATGAACTTAACAATTAATAGAGTTTTGGCATATATTCCAAATAAAATTTATACTATCAATAATTTTGATAAAATAACAGATACCAATTGAATCAAAATTGGTATCTGTCTATATTAAAAGGAGATTTATTATGCAAAAAGAACTTAAAGAACAATCAACCAAACCAGAGCTTTTGGCAATGCTTAAAAATGTATTGGAAAATAGTTCAATGGCTAAGGGAGATGGATGGGCTGCTAGCAAATAAAATTTGATAGCAGAATTGGCGACGTTTAGTCGCCTTTTTTTGAGTAATATTTAGAAAGGATGTTAATATGTACGTTTTATCAGATGAATTATTATTTAGAGTTGAGAAAAACGGCGGAATTTTAATAAATAAAAATAATTTTAGCAGATTAGAATTGTCAGAAAGTGAGTCTATTTTTTTATCTTTAGTAAAAGAAATGGGAAAAGAAAAAGCATTTAACGAATACATAAAATATTTTAATGCTGATTCTCTAACAAAAATTTTACGAGAAAAAATTTATAAAAAAGGAGAGATAGAAGAAAAAGAGGTATCTTCTTTCTCAATTATTAATAAAATACAAAGTAAGATTAAAGAGCTGAAAAAATTAAATCAAATGAGTTTTCCGCTAGAGTTAGTGATTTATCCTAGTATGTATTGCAATCTTCATTGTGGCTTTTGCTTTCTTGCAAACAGAGAAGACGAAAATGTTCATCTTGCAGATGATTGGAAAAAGATTTTAAGTCAAGCAAAAGAAAATGGAATTTTATCATTTTCTATATTAGGTGGGGAGCCAACGAAATATAAAGACATAGATAATCTTTTAAAAATTATTGATTCATTGAAAGTAGTGACAACAATAACAACAAATGGTCAAGAGATAAAAAAATCAACAATAGATATTATTTGCCAATCTGATTATATTACCCCAGTTATATCTCTTGAATCAATAGATGATTTTAAAAATTTTGAACTCATGGGTACAAGGGCAAAAAGAGGAATAGAATTAATAAAGCTTTTTCATGAAAGAAAAAAGAAAGTCAGATTAAATACGGTTTATTCTAATCAAAGTGAAGAGGATATTATGGAGCTCTTGAAGTTTGCGATTAAAAACGAAATTGACCGTTTTTCTATTGCGGACTACTCCGAAGTGACTGGTTTTACAAAAATAACAAAAATATACAATATATCAGACCTGAGAAAATTAGAAGAAAAAGTTAGAAGATATCTACTAGATAATAAAATAGATAATTTCAATTTTTCAGTTGAAGGATGTTTTTATTTTACGGCTTTTCCAGAGTTAATTGAGGAGGGAAAAAATCTATCGGAATTTGAAAATATGTATTTTGGTTGTAGAGCGAAGCATACGAAAATGGAGATTTTATCTAACGGGGATGTCTTACCTTGTATTGCATTTTTAGGTGAAAAGCATACTTCCAATGCTTTTCATCAAACATTGGCTGAAATATGGAAAAACGATTCAAATTATACAGAAGTTAGAGAATTTAAAACAGAAAATAAAGATTGTTTAAAGTGTTCAATGTTAAGAATTTGCGAGGGGGGATGCTATCCCAAATTACAAAGAACATTAAATCCTAACTTTACGAAAGATAAAACTTGTCAGCTATGAAAATCATAATCAAATATAAACAACTTTTTCTATTTAAACTCTTTTTGTCCCTCCTTCCCTATTTTTTTATTAGCATATTAATTATGAATGCTTTGGGTTATAGATATTCTGAGATTATGATTATTAGTGCAATGACGCAAATAATAGGAGTGATTTTAAATCTACCGCTAGGTATTTATGCTGAACAAAAAAATAGAAAAAAAGTATTATTACTTAATAATATTTTGTCAATTATTGCTTTTACCCTATTTTTATTTGAAAAATTTTATTTAGCAATCTTAGCAGCGGTCATACTTGGGATATCAGAAGCTCTATCTTCTGGAGTAATGCAAACTTTTTCTTATGAACAATTTCCAGATGATGTTACATATCGCAAATATCTTGAAGGCAGCAGTTCAATACAATATCTTGCAATATCAGTGATGACAATTATCACACCAGCCATACTACATTTCAATCGTTTTTTACCAATCATAATATCAGTAGCATTTATTGTTTTTTCAACCATTTTTTTATGTTTTATAAAATTAGAAAAAAGAGAAGAAAAACAAGAAGAAAAAATAACTATTAATATAAGGACATTACGAAAGGGATTAAAAGTATCGTCTAAGCTAAACTTATTCATTTTATTAGGAATAACTGTCACAACACTCATCATGTCTGTCAATAGTTGGAGTAGTATTTTATTGAAATATCATTATTTTCCACTTAAGTATTTAGGGCTTGTTTTGTTTACTTTTAATGTATGTATGGCAATTGGGAGTCGAATAAAGTGGAAAAAATTATCGATAGTTATGCTATTACCATTAATATCAATTCTTTTATTTTTTACAAAATCGGTATTTACTACTATTGTTTTATTTTCTATTTTTAGATTAATAAATGGTGGCTATAATAACTTTTTCATTGGGGAATTTAATAAACTAATAAAAAATAATCGAGTAGTTTTCTGGTCAATATATGATACATTTTTATCTCTGTTTTTTATTTTTGCTGATTTATCAAGCGGTCTAATTGCCCAAAATTTAACTGTAGAATTTATTTATTTAATATTTGGTCTGATTTCCTTACTTATTCTCCTAATTTATCTTTTAGCTAGAAAAAATATTTATTTTAGAAAAATAAAAAACTACTGACAGAAAAGCTGTCAGTAGTTTTTTCATCTAGTTTACAAGCTAAAAGCAAAGTTGTATAATAATTTCAAATAATTTAATGAATTTGGAATATATGACAAAGGGAAAATGAAATGGAAAAAAATTTAAAAACCGGAAAAATCATTGCTTTTATCAAAGAAACGAAGCATCTAAAATTAAAAGAAATGACTGGTGGTTCTTTTTCAGAATCTCAGCTCGCAAAATTTGAAAAAGGAGAAACAGAGATTACGGTGGGTAAACTATTTACCGTCCTAGAAAATTCAAATGTCTATTTAGACGAATTTCAAAATCTTTATAACGACTATGAACAATCAGATGAATACACCTTTCGTCACAAGTTAGCGGTTGCTTATGCGCAAAAAAACATCGAGAAAATCATAGAAATTCATAATTTTTGGAAAGAAAAATCTCAACAAAATCCTGAAAATAAATACTATAAAATTAATGAAACAGTAGTTAAAACCAACTTAGTAATGGTTCAAAATGCAGAGGATATCAAAAAAGATACTGACCTTTTGATGAACTACCTTGAATCTGTCAGCGAATGGGGACGCTATGAACTGTGGGTTTTTGGCAATTGTCTTCGACATTTTGATGATAATGCACTAAAGTATTACGGAATGCAAATTTTAGGAAAATCAAATTATTATCATTCAATTCATCTCAATCAACAGATCGTAATAAGAACATTTTTAAATCTCATTGATACTTGGTTACGTCGAGAAAACTTAATACAAGCTTTTAAATATATCAACCATTTAAAAGAAATAGGAATAAGTATCAATTTTTTCTATGAAAAAATTCTCTTTGAATATCACAAAGCTCATTATAAGGTATTGCAAAAACAAAACGGAGCGATAGAAGAAATGAAAAAACACGCGCAAACTCTTGCAGATTATGGTTTCCCACTAGAAGCAAAGGTCCTTTTTGAAGAAATTGAAAAATTATAGGGCTTTGGCATATATTCCAAAAGAAAATTTCCACCCAATTTTATATGTTAAGATACAGATAATAAAAATTATCTGTATTTTTTTATAGATTGGAGAAGTAAGATGATTAATTACCTAAAAAATCCACTGTTCCTGACTTGGATGCTTACCAACAAATGTAATTTAAGGTGTAAATTTTGTTATTTGGAAGATTATCAAGGAAAAGAGTTGGAGCTTGATGAAATAAATCAGGTCCTAGATATTATACAAGATAAAGAATTTACCCATGTTTCTCTATTGGGCGGTGAACCGACAGAATGTGAGTACTTTGAATATATTATTATTCAACTAGAAAAATTGAGAATTTCATACTCATTTTCAACTAATGGTCAAAAACTATTTAGAAATGAAGAGTTAATTAGAATACTTTCTAAATCCAAATATTTAAAAGAGGTTCAAATTTCTTTAGAGTCTCCCCAAAAGTTAATCAATGACGCAGTCAGAGGGAAAGGAACATTTGAAAGTGCAATAAAAAGTGTAGCACTATTAGTAAAAGAGAATGTTCCTACACGGCTTGCTATGGTCGTGACAAAAGAAAATAATTCTACCATTCAACAAATGATTGATATGTGTGCCACATTAGGGTGTAGAGAATTGCGATTAATGCCATTTATGCCCATGGGAACGGGATTATTAGAAAAAGAACGCCTAAAAGAACGCCTATTCATGGATTATGAAGGTTTAGTTCGAGCATGCTCAGATTTAAAAATACCAGATAATCTAATTGTCACAACTTACCTAAAAGAAGAGAATACCGCTGAAACTTTAGGTTGTGGTGCTGGAACAGCTGCCTGCGTTATAAATAGTGACTTGACACTTTCAGCCTGTCCTGTAGTATCTCAAACCCAAAAATCTATCGAAAAATTAGGTAACGATGGTTCAAGTTTTGATTACATATGGGGAACAAGTTCGATTTTTAATATATGGAGAGCGGGAAAATATCGAAAATCAACCTCGTGTAACTTATGTCCGCTATTTGAGGAATGTGGGGGGGTACCAATGACTCAATTTTTCAATGGTCAGAAAATTTTATTCATAAATAGAATACTTTTTGATGATGCATTTATAACGGTTGTAGAGGTTATATTTTTCAGTGTGTATTTAAAGCTTTCTTTTTCAGATTTTTCAAGTATTATGGGCTTATGTTTGTTAATTTCGTTGTTAGTTCAGATTCCAACAGGTTACTTATCCGATAAGTTCGATAGGAAATTAATGTTAGTATTAGGAAATGGTGCGGAAATTGTGTGTCTTATAACTTTACTTTTTCTTCCTAGTTTGATAAAAGGCTCTTTATTTATTCCAGTTTTAATTATAGAAATTATAAGAACAGGCATGTTGGCTTTAGCGAGTGGTAATTTTGAAGTGTTAATATTTAATATGTTTAAGAGAGAAGGAAAAACTGAAAAAGATTTTATGGAGAAATCAGCCTCATATTTTTCCATAGGAGCGATTATAGCAGCAATTTCTGGATTTGTTTCCACGGTTCTATTTTCCTATCTAGTGATTTTGCCACTTATATTGGATTTATCGATAAAAATCATCAAATTATTATCTGCTATTTTCATGTGTTCTGAAGCGATACATAAAGAAATGACAAAAATAAAAATGAAAGTAAAGTTCTTAAATCATAAATTGTTATTTCTCTTGTTCTCGCTTGCCCTTTTATTTTGTATTTCAAGGGGGACATTTTCTTTATACCAACCAGTTATGACTTCATTAGGTATTCCTCTTTATTATTATGGCCTACTTATTATGATAGTGAACCTGTCGATATTCGTTCTTTTGAGAGTTTTGAAAAAGAAAGTATCGCTGTTCAAACTTTCAACATTACTCCTTGTTTCTTTTGCGGTTCTTACTTTTCAAGGAGTATTGGTAATTGAACATTTTATACCAGGAAATCTTTTTCGTTTTTTGATTGTAGCGATAATATTTTCAAGTATGCAGATTATCAGACTATTTTCAGAAGGACTCTCCTCTTATTTTATCAACACCGCGATTAAGGATAGAGACGATAAAACAACTATTTTTTCTCTTTATTCTACAATGGCCCAGCTTTTACTATCTGCTTCTTTCTTCCTGATGGGTGTTGTTCAAGGGGGAGTTGATAACTATTTGATGACCTATTTATATATTAGTGCAATTTTTGTCCTAATTATTATGGCTTTAGGTATCTTTGGAAAGGGGAAAAAATATGTTTAGAGATGACGAACTTTTTTTACCAATTAAGGTGTATATATATTTAACTAATCATTGTCATTACGAATGTGATTACTGCTTCCTTAAAGAAATGAAGATGTTAAATACAAAAGAGATCTCAAAAGAAGATTTAGAAAAAATAGCTTATTATTTAGAAAAATATAAAGTACCATTAGTTGCTATTTGTGGGGGAGATCCAATTCTCCACCCAAAACTTATTGATTTTGTCCAATTACTATCAGAACATAAGAATTATCCAACTATAGCGACTAATGCAGTTGACGTATCCTATGAGTATTTATATCAGTTAAAATCAGCAGGAATTCGATATTTACAGATAGGCATTGATAGTTTGCAATATTCAAAATTGGATAATTACAAAGAAAACGGGCATCTTAGAAAAGTTGAAAAAACTGTGAAATATTTAAAAGAATTGGGGATATTATATGGTTTTGCAACTTGTGTCACTCGAAAAAATATTGGAGAGCTTAGTAAAATTGCGAGTTATGCTAAAGAAACAGGAGCCGAACTGTTGAAACTTTCAACTTATGATGGAGAAAATCAAGTATATAAATTAACAGAAATTCAAAAAGAAGAGTTAAAAACCTTTGTAAGACAATATAATACTGATGGGATTTATGTACGCTACTCGCCTGTTCAAGAAACATTAAATTATGTATCGGAATATCCCTCCCTGACAATATATGCAAACGGGGATTTAGCAATTGAAGAAACAGGAGATGTTATTGGAAATATTTCCACTTCTGAACCAGCTGTAGAATATAAAAAATATATATTAGAAAAATGGAGAACAAATAAATGAAGTATAAATTAAACCCATTATTTACGCTCAGAAAAACAGATAAAGCAGTCTTCAATTTCTCAAGGGCGGAATTAACACAATTCAACGATACAGGTTTTGATATTTTATTGGCAGTTCTTGAACAAGAAAGTGATAGAGAGTGGACAGATGATGAAGATGAATTTCTGAAAGAGTTAATCAAGGAGAAAATCGTTGAAGAATCTTGAAGAGCTTCTTCAACTAAGAAAATCAAATAAATTTCATAATATTGGTGTAAATGTTGAAAGTGTAATAGAAGTAGTAAAAAAATCCTACTATAATTTTGAGAAACATAGCGTTCCTTCTGCCGGAGCTATATATGGTTTGAAAGTTTTACTTTTTTATAAGAACAATAAAAAAATATTTAACTCTAAAGGGGAGATAAGTACAGAGAAATTCGAGATAAATCAAATTAAAAAAACTTGTTTTTATGATGATAAATATTTTTCTTCAAGTTCAATTCTTATTGCTGTGACATATGATTACGATAAATATTTTGGTAAATATGGTAATTGTGGGATAAGGTATGCTTCAATCGAATGTGGTGCTTTTCTGCAAAATTTTCAACTACTACTTTCAGAAAAAGAGATATACGGTTGTCCATTAGGCTTCGTAGATAATGATGCTCTGTTGGGAATAGAAGAACCCCTAATTTATTTTATTATTAATTAATCTTTGATAAGATATCCGAAGTTTAGGATTCTTATATAACTATTTGGGCTCAAAATAGTACCATAATAAGGAGGAATTTTCATGAACAAAGAAACTGTGAAAGATGTTCGCAAAGAACATAAAGAAAAACCAGAATTTAAAACAATTTCATTATTAGCATGCATGAACTCGACTTCTATCGCTAATTAATTATTGATTTTTATAGAAATATAAATCAATGGAGTGAAAAGAGCCTATATCGAAATTGATTTATACCTTTTGATAGTTGTATAAGCTATAATAAAAAATGCTCTGACGAATTCATCAGAGCGTTTTTATTATTTTTATCAACAGATTATTAGTATTGTTCTAACAACAACTGTTTAATCTCATCAATTCTTGGTTGACGAGGATTAGCAGGAGTACATTGATCATCATAAACAAGGTCAGCCAATTTATCAAGTTCACGTTCAAGGTGAGCTTTATCGACACCATTTCCTGAAAGGGTGATATTAATATCAATGCTATCAGTCAATTTTTTAAGTTCAGCAACCAGAGCTTGCACAGCTTTTTCATCTGAATCATCTTTACCAGCAAATCCCATAAAGCGTGAAATTTCAGCATAGTCCTCTTGAGCACGATATGTTTCATAACGTGGGTAAGGGGTACGTTTAACGTTTCCTGTTACAGCGTTAAATTTAATGACATGTGGCATAGCAATGGCGATGGCAAGACCATGAGGAAGTCCAAATTCACCACCAATTTTATGAGCAAGTGAGTGGTTAATTCCAAGGAAAGCATTAGCGAAGGCCATACCAGCGAGTGTTGCAGCATTGTGCATGTTTTCGCGGGCTTTTTGTCCTTCTTTAGTTGGATGCGCTGGGTCATATTGATAAGACTCAGTCAAGTTTTCAAAGATGAGTTTGATCGCTTGAAGTGAAATTGGTTTTGTATAGTCAGAAGACATAACAGAAACATAAGATTCAAGCGCGTGTGACATCGCATCAATACCAGACCAAGAAACAGTACGTTTTGGTACAGTCATAACAAACTCAGGGTCAACAATGGCAACTTGTGGTGTTAATTGGTAGTCAGCAAGTGGGTACTTAACATGAGTTTCATCATCAGTGATAACTGCAAATGGAGTCACTTCAGAACCAGTACCAGAAGTAGTAGGAATTGCAACCATTTGTGCTTTATGTGGATGGTAGAATTTAATAATACGTTTACGAATATCGACAAATTTTTGAGCTAATTCTTGGAAAAGTTCTTTCAAACTTGCATCATCAGAAAGGTCAGCTTCACCACGAGCATCATATTCATAAATCAAACGACCAATCTTACCAGCATCGAGAGCAGAACCACCACCAAGACAGATGACAGTGTCAGGCTCAAATTGTTTCATTTGACGAGCGATTGCAATTGCTTCGCTCAAAGTTGGGTCAGGTTGAACAGAGCCATAAATGCTTGTTTCAACTTGAGTTGGGCGGATAGCAAGTTGTTCCAAAACTTTATCAACGAAACCAAATTTAACCATACCAGGGTCAGCAACGATGAAAGCTTTGTGAACGTGTGGCAATTCTTGTAAGTAAGAAATTGCATTTTTTTCGTAGTAAATTTCTTTTGGCAAACGAACCCATTGTGGGCGATTACGACGTTTAGCCACTGTTTTAACATTCAATAGATCGTATGTACTCAAATTGTGTGAAAGTGAATTTTTCCCCCATGAACCAGTTCCAAGTGTAAGTGATGGACGCATTGCATCAGTATAGATATCTCCGACCCCACCAATAGAATCTGGTTGGTTAACGAGGATACGAGAAGCTTCAACTTTTTCGCCATATTCTTTAACGAATGGATCATCCATTGCACCGATTTGAATTGCAGCATTATGTCCAGCACCTTGATAAGCAAGTAAGCTACGTACAATCTCAATTCCTTCTTCACGTGTTTCAGCTTTGTAGATTGAAAGCAAAGGAGAAAGTTTTTCAGAAGAAAGTGCTTCACCAATATTTTTCTTATCAAGTTCAAAAAGAAGGACATCTTTATCTTTAGGAACTTTGACACCAGCTTGTTCAGCAATCCATTGACCAGAACGACCGGCAACAGGACCAGTTACTCCAAAGCCTTCACCAGCACGTTCAACAAAAACGAAACTTTCAATAGCTTTGTAGTCTTTTTTAGGAACCATATAAGCGCCTTGTTCTTGCATTTTAGCAATAAATTCATCATAAACTGAAGCATCAATAACAGCTGAATTTTCAGTGGCACAAATCATCCCATTATCAAAACGTTTTGAAAGCAAAAGGTCTTCAACGGCACGTTTAATATTTGCAGTTGCATCAACATAAACAGCACCATTACCAGCTCCAACACCGAGTGAAGGGTTACCAGATTTGAGTGCGGCGTTTACCATTCCTGGGCCACCAGTTGCAAGGATTGTTGCAAGTCCACGGTTTTGAATCAAGGCGGTAGTCATGTCAAGGCTTGGTACTTCAATCCATTGAATAAAGTCTTCCGGTGCACCAGCTTCAATTGCAGCATCGTAAACAATTTTTGCTGCATGGCTTGAACATTTTTGAGCTTGAGGGTGGAAAGCGAAAACAATAGCATTACGTGTTTTTGCAGTCAATAAAGATTTAAAGATTGCTGTTGATGTTGGATTAGTCGTTGGAACGATACCAGCAAGTACACCGAGAGGGCTTGCGATTTCAACAGATCCAGCAACCTTGTTTTCAGAAATGACACCAACGGTTTTGTCATTTTTAATTGCGTTATAAACAGATTCAGAAGCAAAGTGGTTTTTGGTATCTTTGTCTTCGACAACACCACGACCAGTTTCGTTAACGGCTTCATGAGCGAGTTCTAGAGAATGTTTGCTTGCTGCAAGAGCCATTGCAGCGACAATAGTATCGACTTGAGTTTGTGTATATCCTTCAAATTTAAGAACAGCAGCTTGTGCTTTTTTGACTAATTTGTCAGTATAAGCAACAGCTTCTTGGAATTTTGCGGCTTTTTCTTCAGCGCTTAAAACTTTCTTTGCAGCTGGAGCGGCTTTTTTAGTTGCCATATTTGTAGGTTCTCCTTTGTGATTTCATTCACTTTCTTTTACGTGAATAGTTTAACAAAGTTTTTTATAGATGTCAAGCAATATTGTGATAGTTTTTACAAAAACACTCATCAAAAGTTTAGAAAACGGTTTATAACAAGCTTTACTGAAGAAAAAAAGATTGCTAATTCTTTGAGAGAAATTAGCAATCTTTTTTAGTTTATCAGTCAAACTTTGTGAAAAAATAAATTTTTATAGTGGTAAAACACAAGTGATTTCAGGAGCGTAAAAATCTTTTTGTTCCAAAGTTAAAGTACCGGTTTTTTTATCTCGCAAGAAAAGAGATAAATTATCAGATTCTTGATGAGCGACAATGATATAATCTTCAGTTTTGTTGAAATTAAAATCGCGAGGGATATGACCTTCAGTATTTGTCCAGCCAATAGTTTCAAGTTTTGTACCAAGAGGACTTACTTTGTAAGTTGTCAAAGAATCATGTCCACGATTAGAAGTATAGAGGAATTTACCGTCAGATGAAATACGGATGGCAGCAACACCATTTGCTCCATGATAACCTTCAGGTAGGGTGCTAATTGTTTGAAGACGAGCAAAGCGTCCTTTTTCTTCATTGTAACTTAAAACTTCAATTGTTGAATTTAACTCTCCAACCAAATAAGCGATTTTACCATTTGGATGGAAAGTAATATGACGAGCACCCATTCCTTTTTCTGCCCGATAAATTGTAGCAATATTGAGTTTACCTTCACCAATGACATCATAAACAGTGACTTCATCTGTTCCCAAATCACAGGTGACAAGTCGTCCGTCAGGAGTCAAATCAGAATAATGAACGTGTGAGCTAGCTTGTTCAGGACGTGGTCCAGAACCGGTATGTTTTACTGTATCCGTTAATCGGAGTGAGCCATTAGCTTGAATCTTATAAACACGAACTTCTCCAAGATGATAGTTCGCTCCGTAAACTAATTGTCGCGCTTCGTCCACGGCAACATAGCAGAGTGGAGCTCCCGTGGTTGTGACATTTCCGAGATGAGTAGCAGTTTCGCCATCAAAATCAAAGGCGGCGATTCCTCCACCATTACTATCTGCTGCACAAGTATAGAGGTGTCCCTTTTCATCGAGAGTGATATAAGTAGGGTTTTGAATCGCAGCGACTTCATTTAATGATGATAATTCAGCAGCTTTAGTGTCCAAAAGAACACTATATACGCCTTTAGATACACGTTTTGTATAGCCGCCTAAAAGGATTTTTTCTTTCATATTTCTCTCCTCACAAACTAATTTATTTACTATAATTATTTTATCACAAAAAAAGCGGTTTCAGTAAAAATATTAATTTTTTCTTAGAAAAAAATTTAAAAACTTACTCTTTTAGTGATTATAGAGCCTAAATTAACAATTAAATTTGTCAGACAATAGGAGTGGCTAGAAAAATAGATTTATTGAACAATAGAAGCATGAATAGATACTTGCAAAAATAGGTCAAACAATGTATAATGATAGAGTTGCTATGCAACCATCTCGCATTTCGTCTCGACAAAGTCGTAGTGTACGCAAGTATTGCGGCTGCGGATGACAGATGAAAGAGGAAAAACTATTTTAAAAGGAGACATTAACATGTCAGTTATTTCAATGAAACAACTTCTTGAAGCTGGTGTTCACTTCGGTCACCAAACTCGTCGTTGGAACCCAAAAATGAAACCATACATCTTCACAGAACGTAATGGTATTCACGTTATCGACCTTCAAAAAACTGTAAAACTTGTTGACGATGCTTACAACTATGTAAAAAACGCTTCACAAGAAGGTGCAGTAGTCCTTTTTGTTGGTACTAAAAAACAAGCTGCAGAAGCAGTTAAAGAAGAAGCTCTCCGCGCTGGTCAATACTACGTAAACCACCGTTGGTTGGGTGGTATGCTCACTAACTGGAACACTATCCAAACACGTGTGACACGCCTTAAAGAAATCAACAAAATGGAAGAAGAAGGAACTTTCGAAGTTTTACCTAAGAAAGAAGTAGTTCTTCTTAACAAAGAACGCGAACGCCTTGAAAAATTCATCGGTGGTATCGCTGATATGCCTCGTATTCCAGATGTTATGTACATCGTTGACCCACATGCTGAACAAATCGCAGTTAAAGAAGCTAAAACTTTGGGAATCCCAGTTGTAGCAATGGTTGACACAAACGCAGATCCAGAACCAATCGACGTAGTTATTCCTGCAAATGATGATGCTATCCGTGCTGTTAAATTGATTACAGCTAAAATGGCAGACGCTATCATTGAAGGACGTCAAGGTGAAGATGCAGCGGAAGATTTCGTAGCAGAAGAAGCAGCTTCAGAAGAATCACTTGAAGAACTTGCTGAAATCGTTGAAGGTAAATAATTTTAACTTCAACTTATACTAATTAAGTAACTACAACAGGCGAGGCCTTACGCCTCGCCTGTTTTTTTAAAATAAAACTACTGTCAATACTGACAGAAAAAACACATAGGAGATTTACAAAATGGCAGTAACAGCAGCTCAAGTAAAAGAATTACGTGAAAAAACTGGTGCAGGAATCATGGACGCTAAACGCGCTCTTGTTGAAACTGACGGAAATATGGAAGCGGCAGCAGAACTTCTTCGTGAAAAAGGGATTGCGAAAGCAGCTAAAAAAGCTGATCGTGTAGCCGCTGAAGGACTTACAGGAATTGCTGTAAACGGAAATGTTGCAGCGATTGTTGAATTGAACTCAGAAACAGACTTCGTAGCTAAAAATGATCAATTTGTTGCCTTGGTTAAAGAAACAGCAGAACTTATTGCGTCTAAAAAACCAGCAACTAACGAAGAAGCATTGGCACTTGAAACAGCTTCAGGTATTACTCTTGAAGCAGAACTTGTTCAAGCGACTGCTACAATCGGAGAAAAAATTACTTTCCGTCGTTTTGCAGTAATTGAAAAAACTGATGCTCAACACTTTGGAGCTTACCAACATAACGGTGGTAAAATTGGGGTTGTTTCTGTCGTTGAAGGTGCAGATGAAACACTTGCTAAACAACTATCAATGCATATCGCTGCAATGAACCCTACTGTTCTTTCAGCTGATGAACTTGATTCAGAATTTGTAAAAGCTGAATTAGCACAAATGAACCACAAAATTGATGAAGACAACGCTAGCCGTGTACTTGTTAACAAACCAGAACTTCCACACCATGAATTTGGTTCTAAGAGCCAATTAACAGAAGAAGTTCTTGCAGCAGCGAAAGCTTCATTTGAAGAAGAACTCAAAGCTGAAGGAAAACCAGAAAAAATCTGGGACAAAATTCTTCCAGGTAAAATGGCTAAATTCATCGTTGACAATACAAAAGTTGACCAACAATTTGCTCTTCTTGCACAACTTTACATCATGGATGACAGCAAAACAGTCGAAGCTTTCCTTGAATCAAAAGGAGCTAAAGCAATTGCATTCACACGTTTTGAAGTTGGTGAAGGAATTGAAAAAGCTGAAACAGACTTCGCAGCAGAAGTTGAAGCAGCAAAAGCAGGACTTTAATTTAATTAAAAAGCAGCCTCTAGAGGTTGCTTTTTTTATTTTGAAAATAAAAAAGGGCTTTTCGGTTAGAAAACTAAGAAAATAGTGTATTTCTTTGACGCATTATGCTATAATTATATTTGAGATTTTCTATCTATTTAAAATCTATCTAACCTAAGTAATTAAACTATTTTTAAGTAATTAAATCATTTTATGGAGTAAAGCATGTCAAGTACTGTCATTATCCTCATTGTTGTCTTATTAGTTATTCTCGTAGCCTTTTATGCTTTTGCAATATTAATGCGAAAGAAAACAGAAGACCGTATACTAGCCTTAGAAGAGCGAAAGGAATCGCTTTTCGATTTGCCTGTTCAAGAAGAAATTGATTCTGTTAAAAAAATGCATCTCGTCGGACAATCGCAAACGATTTTCCGTGAATGGAACCAAAAATGGCTTGACTTATCATCAAATTCTTTTGCTGATTTGGAAGAACATATTTTTGAAGCTGAACAATTAAACGATTCATTCCATTTTTTCCGTGCTCGTGAATCTGTAGCGGATAGTGAGGCCCAAATTGAATTAATGGAAGGTGATGTCGAAGGAATTCGTCAAGGTGTTGCTCAACTTGTTGAACAAGAAAAGCGTAATTCAAATAAAATTCAAGAGTCCCTTGATTTATATGATAACTTACGTAGCGATATTGCTGACAATGCAGATTTGTATGGAACAGTTATTACTGAACTTGAAAAACATTTAGCCAATATCGAAACAGAATTTTCTCAGTTTGTAACGCTAAACTCAACAGGTGATCCGATTGAAGCGGCTGAAGTTTTGGAGACTGCTGAAGAACATACGATTGCTTTACGTGCAATTACAGAACAAATTCCATCATTTATTAAAACAATTGAAAAAGATGTTCCTAAACGACTTGAAGAATTGCAAGAAGCGAGTGATAAATTCGTTGCAGAAGAATACATTCTTCCCGATAATGTCAACATTAAAGAAAGAATGGATGATTTACATGATCATCTCGTTGAAAGTAGTTCATTATTAGAACAATTTGAACTAGATCGAGTAGAAGCTGAACTTGGTTTAATTCAAGAAAAAGTTGAAGAACTTTATGCTATTTTTGAAAGAGAATATAGCGCACGTCGAAATGTTGAAAAACGTTCATCAGTTCTCAAAGAATATATTGAACATATCAGAGCAAATAATAAAAATCTTCTCCTTGAAATTGACCATGTTACACAAGCCTATATCCTTTCTGGGAACGAAAAAGGATATGTTAGAGGTTATCAAGAACATTTAGAATCTCTTGACTCAGATGTTGATGAAATTCTAGGAAATATTCAAGCTAAAACAATGCCTTACTCAATTCTTTCACGTAGAGTAAATTCAGTAGTCAATGCGCTTGAAGATATTGAGAAGAACCAAATTAAGATTAGTGATACCCTTACAGGACTCAGAGATGAAGAAAGAGCAGCTCAAGAAATTGCAGAACGCTTTGATTCTGAACTTCGTACAATAAAACGTTATGTTGAAAAATGTAATCTCCCTGGACTTCCTAAAGATTATCTCGACTTGTTCTTCACAACAGGAGATCGAGTACAAAATCTGTTCAAAGAATTAGGACGAGTTAGAATCAACATTGATACAATTAATCATCTTGTTGACGTAAGCACTGAAGATATGCACGTTTTAAAAGAAGCAACGACTAATTTGACTGACCATGCGGTATTAGCTGAACAATTGATTCAATATGCTAATCGGTATAAAGCTGCAAATGAACAAGTAGCACAAGGGATCTCAAGAGCGCTTCAATTATTTGAAAACAGCCGTGACTATGATGGTTCATTTGATGAAATTTCAAAAACTCTAGAACTTGTAGAACCAGGTGCAGCTTCTAGAATTTCAGGAGTTTATTTTAAAAATAAACCTACTCCTGATTACTTATAAAATAAAAAAGCAAGGTAAATAGCCTTGCTTTTATTTATTGGGTTATAAATTCTGAATATTCGCATAATATCGTTAGGTAAAACACGTAAAAATTATTATAATGTAATAAAAGCCATAAAAATGTCTTGGAAGGATAGATATGAAAATAGCTCATTATAATAAGATGCTCCCTGACTGTTTATTAGATATACACTCGCCGCCTTCTATCATCTTACTAATTAATCAAATAAAGATAATATAAAAGGAGAACTTTCCAATGACATATTACTTGGAAGAAGAGGATTTTGAAAATCTGTTTTCAGAAATGAAACCTATAGTTATGAAATTAATGAAACAAATTCGCATTAGAACATGGAAAATAGAGGATTATCTTCAAGAGGGGATGATTATTTTACATCTTCTATTAGAAGAGCAGAGCGATGGTCAAAAGCTGCATACAAAATTTAAGGTAAAGTATCATCAAAGATTAATAGATGAATTAAGACGAAGTTATGCAAAGAAACGAAGCCATGACCATTTTATAGGTTTAGATGTTTATGAATGCTCAGACTGGATAAATTCAGGTGATACTAGTCCAGATAATGAAGTGGTCTTCAATCATTTGCTGGCAGAAGTATATGAAGGTTTGAGCGCACATTATCAAGACTTACTACTTCGACAAATGCGAGGAGAAGAACTAACTCGCATGCAACGGTATCGCCTTCGTGAAAAAATAAAGGCCATCTTATTTTCAGAAGACGAAGAGTGAAGAGGAATTCCCTATTTTAATAAAAATAGGGAGTTTTTTGATAAGAGAAGAAAAAAGCAAGTTAAAAAAAACTAATTTTTTTAATTTACCAAAGCTAGTGGTGGCATGAAATAAAGCGAATACAGGAGAGGGAAAAAGCGAACGTAAGATAAAAAAAGGTATAAAAGTCAC